>CAKNXH010085380.1:0-21093 GCA_932178445.1 Andricus quercusramuli | reverse complement strand
AGGATTTTAAGTATTTCAGGGTATTTTTTAAAAATTCCAAGAAATTTGCAAACAAAAATTTCAAATGCGAAGGTATTTCAAAATTTTTTGAAGGATTTGAAATATTTCAAGGTATTGTAAAAGATGCCAGACAATGTTTAATTTATTTCAATAATTTGATGGGATTTCAAAGGATTTTATCGTATTTGAAAAATTCAAAGGAAATTTTAATCCATTTCAGTAATTTAATGGGATTTTAAGAGATTTGAAATATTCCCAGGGTTTTTAAAAGATTCCCAGAAATTTGTAATTGATTTCAACAATTTCAAAGGATTTGAAAGGATTTTAAGTATTTCAGGGTATTTTTTAAAAATTTCAAGAAATTTTCAACAACAAAAATTCAAATGTCAAGGTATTTCAAAATTTTTGAAGGATGGTTATTATTCTTTCAGACTTTAACTGCAGTTATTGGAAAGGATAGTTCGACGACGATTTCGAGATAGTATTATGCAGTCAATTCTATCGCAAGACTCTCCAATATCTAATGGATGCTGTCACTGCCAAGGTTGTGAAAACACTCCAGGCCGCTCTGAAGAAAGATGATGATGAAAGAAGGACTTTCTGTAACCAGCAAGTCGTTGCCACCGCCGGTGGCATCGACTTTGGTCAATTTGGTTGCAGCCTGTAATGTAATTTCAGGAATGGGTTCACTGGGTAAATATAAGAATATAGAAATGTCATAAAAATGTGCACTTCATGGTCCATATATTAGACTCCATGTATTAGTCACCGCGTGCTATAATGACACTTGGCCTTAACTCCCCTCCCACCCTCTCCTCTTCCCACCCTCGCCTCTTCTCTCCTGTTACCTGTCAAAATAGTACGACGAAATAGGCTACGAAACCCTAGAAATGATATGAATGTATCTAGTCACAGCGTTCGACGCTACACACAACTAATAGCTTTATTTAAACATTAGTATTGAATTTGTCACTTGCATGTGTTGAAAATGGCATCAAAAATGGTAACTTTTCGATATTCGTGCAAATTTTCAAACTGCAATTGCAAGTATTATTCTCCGGTAATTGATCCCTCGTATAAAAACAAACGTTTTCACAATTTCCCTAAGCAGAAAAATTTAAGGAAAAAATGGAAACAAGTGTGTAATATCGAGGAAGAAACGAATGTTGACCATATGCATATCTGTTGTGATCACTTCCTCAATTCACATTATAGAGATAAGAATTGTGTCAGATTAACATGGGATGCAGTACCTTTCGTTACTGCGAAAACTATTGATTTTAGTGCGAATTTAAGCGCGACAGAATCAGTTGAAATTGAAACATCTGAAACAGTAGAAATTGAAACCTCTGCAAATTTAGGTGCGATAAAATCAGTTGGAATTGAAACATCTGAAACAGTAAAAATTGAAACCTCTAAAATTTTAGGCGCGATAGAATCAGTTGATATTGAAACGTCCGAAACAGTAGAAATGGTGACCTTTGAAAATTTAGGCGCGATAGAATCAGTTCAAATTGAAACATCTGAAACAGTTGAAATTGAAACTTCTGAAAAGATACAAAATCTAAATTCAACCATAAGTTCCATTCATTCAGAAAGGAAAGGCGGTATAAAAGTTGCCGGATGTGCATCGCTACAAAATCACAATTCGGATTTGAATTCTATAAATCAGCGAAATGAAACTAAAATTGATAATATTTTGAATTAGCATTCTTACTGTGCTGCACCCACAGATCCATACGATCCTTTCGAAGGCCAACCGGCTTTATTAGAAGACGTTAAAAAAATCTTATCCAATTCTGACGAGCCAATAGATGATGCTAACATTTTGACTGATATTTCTAGTAAAGAAAATGTATTTCCAGTGCATATTAAACGTAAAAGAAACGCGAGAAATTTAAATAGTTTGATAAGAGAAACTGGCGCATTGAAATCGAACCGTACACCTCGCGAGGAAGCAATGTATAAAATTCATCGGAAAGTAACTGCGAAATTATGCAAATTGCCAGAAAAATTAAGAAATGAAAGAAACGTAGTTGAGCATCTTGAATACTTGCACAAGCAAAATTTGTTTGCAGCTGTTGATAAAGATTTAAACGAGGTAACAAAAAATTTCATAGATTCGCAATTAAGAAACTGCTCTCAAAAACCGTCTGCTAGAAAGTGGCCTGTGAATGACAAAGTATTTGTTTTATCTGTTTTTAAGCGAAGTCCAAAATTGTATCGACACTTATGCTCGATTTTTATCTTGCCATCAACCAGATTATTGAAAGCTGTCTCTGCTAAAATACCTTTTGAACCAGCAAATCATGCTTTAGTGTTTATGGTCCGAGGTGTTAGAAAAAAATGGAAACAAGTACAAGTAGTCACGTATTATTTCACGAAAAACACAATATCTACAAATAGCTTAAAAGCCTTAATTGTTAGAATAATATCTGAGCTGCAAGAGTGCGGTCTCAATGTCATAGGTACTGTTTGCGATCAAGGGCCCACTAATAAAGCTGATGTACATCAATTATGCGAAGAAACTGCTGAATTACTTGAACATAAAAAAATTACAAATATAACTCAGACTGAAACTCTTCTGAAAATGTAGAGTCGCTACAAAAAGTAGAAGTTTCTTTTTCCACGACGTTCCCATCTCTTGAAATGCTTACGAAATGCGATGTAGTTTTTGATAATGACAATGTAGCTAAATTTGAATATGTTAAGACTGTTTTTGCTTCCTCATAGAGGAAGCTTTGTAATGGTGACATTTTTCAAATTTTTTAAATTCATTTAATTGAACCCTCCCTAATTTAAAAATGTCTAATACAATGTTCTAAGCAATTGTCCGGATGTGTGTGTGTGTGGATGTGTGGATGTGTGGATGTATGGATGTGTGGATGTATGGATGTGTGGATGTCACGCTTTTTTGTGAACACGATAACTAGAAAACGGTTTCAGATAAATTGATGAAATTTGGAGAGCTTATTTTCCTCACTAATATCTTGAAACTGACCAAAGGATTTCAAAAAATATTGAATGCATTTTTTTTCTAGCACTCAATAATATTTTAAAAATCAGTTTTTTATAGCAAAACTTTTTTCATTCGCATAATTCAAAGTTGACGCAAGGATATAAAAGATGCCTTGGTTCGGGACGAATCGATTGACCTACAATAATAATGCATTTTATCAAAGAGTAGGGAAGTTATGGTAATTTATATATTTTGAAAATCGGTTTCTTATAGTAAAACTTTTTTCATTAACATAATTTAAAGTTGATCTAAAAACAGAAAAGATGTGTTGATTCGAGTCGAATCGATTGACCTATAATATTAATGAATTTTATTGAACAGTAAGGAAGCTATGGTAATGCATAATATTTGAAAATACGGTTTTTTATAGTAAAACTTTTTTCATTAGCATAATTCAAAGTTGATGCAAGAATGTGAAAGATTCATTGGTTCGGGACGAATCTATTGACCTATAATATTAATACATTTTATTGAAGAGTAGGGAAGTTATGGTAATTTATATATTTTGAAAATCGGTTTTTTATAATAAAACTTTCTTCACTAGCATAATTCACAGTTGATGCAAGGATATAAAAGATTCGTTGGTTCGAAACGAATCCATTGACCTATAATAATAATGCATTTTATCAAAGAGTAGGGAAGTTATGGTAATTTATATATTTTGAAAATCGTTTTTTTATAGTAAAACTGTTTTCATTAACATAATTCAAAGTTGATGCAAGAACAGAAAATATGTGTTGATTCGAGATCAATCGACTGACCTATACTATTAAGACATTTTATTGAAGACTGGAAATTGTCAAATTGCATAATATTTGAAAACACGGTTTTTCATAGTAAAACTTCTTTTCAGTAACATAATTCAAAATTGATGCAAGAACGGAAAAAATCTCTTGATTCAAGGCAAATTGATTGATCTATAATAATAATATAGATGGGAAAGCTGGGAAAGGGATAGGGTGCGACAGAACTTTTCCTTTCCCTTTTCCAGCTCAAAAAATTATTATTTCGAACCCAAGATTTGATTTGTCTGATTTATCTTGTTATTTAAAACATTTTTGTATTATTCTGTAATTTTTCATTTTTGGTAAATTTCTATTTTTGAATTGAGCAAAATGAAGACTTCGGTTTGCCTGTTATTGAAAAAAATAACTAATGCTTCCTCTATGAGGAAGCAAATACATTTGCTATCGGGAAGCAAAGTGCTCGTGAAATGAGCACCATATAATTATAAATACAAACAAAGTGGAAACACTCGAGATCGAATTCACAGCTAGTTGAACTTGATTAAAAAAAAAAAGAATTTAAAACTCTCAAAAATTTAGAAAAAGAATATTTCGAATTTAAACAATCGTGGGTTAAAATGAAAGTACTAATTGCTGCTGCGCAATTAAGTAGCTCAGTTGCAAGCGAGATTAATACGTACGTTGCACATGGAAAACGGCCATCAGATGCTATCTTTACGTCCCAGTTCATTCACCTCGTTGACACCTTATTCGATTCTTTAAACGGTTCAACTATTAAACCGGACAATATAAAGAAAAAATTACGGTGTTCGGTATCTAATGAAACATCTCACGTACAGTTTTGGACTGATATGATAGATCATATATCTAAATGGCGTTTCTTAGAAAATGGTAAAGACGTGAAGATCCGATTTCACTTTATAAAAGGTTGGCTAATAACTTTAAGATCAATGAATCATATTTGGAACAATCTCAGTAGACTTGGGTTTTCCCACCTAAGTCCAAGTAATTTTAACCAAGATCCATTGGAAAATTTGTTTTGTCTTGTTAGACAACATTCAACTGACCGATCCCCCACGTGCCAACATTTTACTGGGATTTTGAAAACAGCTGTACTCACAAATTTCAGTTTACCAGAGAGCAGCGGAAACTGTGAAAACGACGATTGTTCTGCATTAGGATCATTAAGACACTTTGTAGAATCCGATACGACGGATGAAGATTTCCTCAGTCCGGATGTTGAGGAAGATCAGACTCATGTAATAAAATTAAAAAAATTGCAGGGAGAAAGTCAAGAAGATTCAGGGCTTCAAGAGTTTGCTAATTCTTTGCTAATAGATCTACCAGTTAAAAACTGCATCACTTACAAATCTAGTTTGTTTTCGTTTGCACCTACTGTTCAACAAATTGTACCTTCAGATTACAACAAAGATTCTTCTTCGACACATGCGAGTGACAAAGTGAAAGTACTAATTAAAAACATAAGCGATAAATTGAAATTTTTTCTCGATGTAAAGGGGCATATGTTTACCCACTGGAGGATACTTTCATATCTGCTCTTGTTAAAGAAACAAGTAAAGACATCACTTTTTGTTGCGAACATTTACCGGAAAAGTTGTTTATTAAAAAATGCGCCAGACAAAGAATTTACGATTATATTGAATCGAAGAAGCCGAAAATTATTCCAAAGGAAAATAAGAAAAGTGCTAAACAGTTAAATAGAATGCAAGTCTTTGTCAAAAGTTCCTAAGTCACACAAAAGAATCGCGGCCTGCTAAACCTTATATTACTTCTATAGAGATAGGACATGTCAGTGCAGAATATCTCAAGCAACTTAAAAGCTACGCGAATTCAAATTCTCCCGTTCTACCGAAAATATCGAGTCATGATAGTATTCCAAATTCTTATTTGCAACGGAATTAATCTAGTCTTTGTAACGATAATATTAGAGTTGAAAGTAGAACGAGTAAAATCTCGAAAGAAAAAAGCGATACGATTGATATTGACAAGAAATGTAAAAAAAAAAGAAAATTGGTTGCATTCACAAATGAAAATTATTTTAATGTTGATACTTCTGAAGTTTTTACTGTTGATAATTTACGAGATTTTAATGTTGATAATTCGGAACATTATTCCTTAACCAAACTGGGTTGAAAATTCAATTGGATTTATCTACTGTTCCAATTTTAATTATTATTAATAAATGTTTTAAGCTCTAAAGAGCTTAATGCCACGTTTGTTCAAAACGATACTTTACTATTCTTAATAAAATAAAGGTTTCATGCTACAAAAAGCTTATTATCACGTTCACTTAAAACGACATTTTAATTCTAAGTACTTTGAAAAAATTGTTTGAGCAAAACCATATGTTCGCGAAATGAATTTATTAATGATCCGTTTTATAATTTAAAACAATATTTCTTTCCGATGAGTTAAAAAGTTCTGTTTATTTATGAAGAAAATATTTGTAAACAATTTCTGTGATTTATGTCGATTCTGTGATTTTAAGTACTTTTAAAAAATTGGTTCAACAAAACCATGCGTTCGTGTGATAATTTTACAGATGTTACGTTCCGTAGTTTAAAACAATTTTTCTTTACCATGCGTTTAATAGTTCTGTACATTCATAAAACAACATTTGTAAAAGATTTCTGCGATTTATGTATATTTTGTACTGTTAGGTACTTAAAAAAAAAATTGGTTCAACAAACCCATATGTTTGTGTAATTAATGTTGTATTCCGTAGTTTGAAACAATGTTTCTCTACGATGCGTTAAATAGTTCTGTACATTTATAAAACAACATTTGTAAACGATTTCTGCGATTTATGCCGAATCTGTGATTTTAAGTAAGGTAGATGTCCCAGTAATCGGGACGGTCCCAGTAATCGTGAGTTTTGATGTGTAAACGCCAGAATTAAGTATTTTCCACATAAAAATACAATCCTAAAATATTTTTAAGTAAGGTTGAACAATGCTTGCTGTGGAAACCAAATTAGTTTTTTCATACAAATAGTGCACATGGGTAAAAAAAATTAATTTGTATTGCCCGTGGCGATGAATCACGAAACGTGGAAAATAGCCTAACATTTTGGTTAGGAAAGGCGTCTCTTTACTTAAGCTTTTACTATGTCAAGAAATTAGTTTATCGGGACGAAAATAATTTTTTTGTAATAAAAAATAATTTTTGTTTCATAAAATAAAGTAAAATCTTAATTTAGTACCTTCTCGTTCAAGAAATATCAGTCACGATTATAGGGACATTTCAAAAGCATAGTTGCTCTAGTAATCGTGACCTGTCACGAAGACTAGGACGACTCTGTCAAAATTTTATTTCCATATTTCGTTACAAATAATAATTTAATTAATTTCAAAAAGGTATGAAATGAAAACGGAGAACTGACTTATTACTGTGAGTAGTAATCGTAATATAAATTAGTGCTTAAAACTGAAAAAAGGTGATGTAAAATATTTGAATGAGTTTAGAGATTTTATTATCAGTTTTTGAGTTTATTATCATTTTACGGTGAAGTTAATATTTATTAAGTAATTTTTCATTACATAACATTAATCTATACTGCATTATATAAAGAAAAATGTGTAATAGATATATAATTATTGATAGTTTTAATATTGTTACAACGTAAACAGAAAATAACCTAATTTTTTTAGTCACTGCATTTGATCAAATTTCGTGTGCTACATCTAGTTACTTAAAATGTTAATGATTTTTAATTATAATATTCAGTATTATAAAAGATTTTCAGCATTGTCGTTATTACTTATCGTGATAAAAATTCTAATAAATATTTATCTCGGATTATTTTTGTGACCACTTTATTTCTTATGAATAAAATATTAATTTTATTCGATAATATTTTTAACTGAAATAAGAACTAAACATTTTAAAAGAAAATTCATTTTCATTATGATTAATTTTCATAGAGTCCATCAGACTTATCAGAACTATCAGAAGATTCGATTTTGAGGTTGTTTCGACGGCTTTCATCGCAGAGGTCTCAATCAATATAAAACTAACAATACATCTTTCATTTCATTAAAGTATAGTAAAAAAAAAATACACTTAAAATACACCTCCAAATTGCTAAAAACTTATTTCAAGAAAACTTAACCTTTTTCACGAAGACTGGGACAACGACTCACGATTACTAGTACATGACAGATTTGGAAATCACGATAACTGGGACATCGGTGCTTTTTTACTTTTAATTATTTATAAATAAAAAGTAATATTAAATATAATGTAAGAACAATTTTTATAATATTCTAGGATGTTTGATGCATCAATCAGTACCAATCATTCTTCAAATAATCCTACAAAAACAATTTTCTAAATATTTGAAGTCGATGAAATCTCTCATGGTCACGATTACTGGGACGTTTACCTTACTTTAAAAAAATTGGCTCAACAAAACCATGCACTCGTATAATAAGTTTACTGATGTTGCGTTTTTCAATTTAAAACAATGTTTCTTACCGATGCATTCAAAATTTATGTTTATTTATAAAGAAACCATTTGTGAACAATTTCTGTGATTTAATAAAAACCCTTCCTCAGAATTTGTTCTTATTGTTTTTATAAATTATTTTTCTTAAATTCCATCTACCAATAACGTTGTCAATAATTTATAATGCCATTTATTGATCTTATTGTGTACTTCAATTGTTGTATGTAATGATATCAATAAATGGTATTATAAATTATTGACAACATTAACAAGTGCAATATTTCAAATTCAAATATCCCGCCCGCACGGCCGCTTGCGATTTTAGTTCCCCCCGTTCTCACATGAACGCACATGCCATAGCGGCCATCTTGGAAATATTTGTTTCCATTCTTTAGCACGCAGCTTCACCCCCGTGGGCCTCTTGTTCGGTCTCCGCGTACGCTTATCATGCCTATGTTTGTAGCTTAATAACAAGAAAAGTAATCAACTCAACAATTTTCTGATTATTGGAAATGAAAGAGTAACTCAGAAATTATCGATTGGCTTAAGAAAATGAAAATCGATTTTTTCCGCATTAGGTGCCTTTCTTCGCGAACGGTCACATATATCCAGGGAATCCAAACGTAAACAGTCCGGGCCGTATGAACCATTTCTGTTGAGTTTTTCGACAATTTCTTGTTCTGATATTCATATTTTTTAACCTTATTGTTTAAATCAACTTCGCGAGCTAACGCTCTCCTGCAAGTGCTGTCAGAGATACCATATTTCTGCAAAACGTCTTGTTTGAGGTACCTGCTTTCACTTCGTCTGCAAGCTCATATTGCTCTTTGAACGTTAAACGCTGTGCTATATTCCTGCGGCATTTTTAAAAATCGTAACACAATCGCAATCGAGATACCTCACTAATCACTGAAAACAAACTGATGCAATGCTGATAGCTGAGGGTACTGCTCGCCTTGTCGCTATGCTACTGCTCGACTCCTCCAAGCTCGCATTGCCTCTCTCTGGGCCCCGCGGATTACCTGATCCTCAAAATGCCGAAAACAGTAATGCTAGGAACTCTATACACCCAGGTTACATAAATCGAGGTTCCAGTGTAACAGGAACGAATAGCGAATTAGTGTCCCAGAGGCCTCGCAGGTGAATCCTTAGAGTGGACTCACAGTTTTATCACTTTAACATTACTTTGACAAGAATCTTAAAAACATTCTCGAGGGCTTAAAAATGACTCTACAGCAAAACAAAACAAGGCATATTTTGTCTAGGCTTTACGTATTTTCAGTCGTCCATGACAACTTAAACATTCAATTAGTTTGGACCACTCTAATCTTTAATGAACAAATTAATTACCATCAATTTTTTGTGACCTGTAAATTTTATTTCGAGGTTTGTCATTATCCGCTGGGGTTGCGTGACAATTTAAAAAAATCGCCAATTTCTAAAATAACCTTAGAAGTAGGTGTTCATATATTTCTAAGAAACAATAATTTCTTCATAATCTCTATTATTTAAGTATTTATAAAACTACAGCAGAGCTGACTGAAGCTGAAAGCATAGGTGCTAGAGATAGGCATATGTTCTAGGGATAATGAAGATCAAATACCCGACAAGAATACGATAACCGTAGCGACAAAGTTTTAATGCGTATTCCCATGGAATTTTATTCCAGAAGCAGGAATATGAATGTTTTAAAACGATATCTCGAATAGCTTTTAAGATATCGATTTTTTATGTGAAATTTTTTTTTTTTTAATTTACATAGTTTCTTAATATGGATTTCGATGGAATTTTTTGCGAGAAACACAAATCTAAAACTTTGAAATCGATAAATCGAATAGTTTTCAAGATATCGATTTCAAAATTATTTTCCATAATAGGAAGAATTGAAAACTCTTCAATTCCTATCAATTCCTCTCAGTCATACTCTTCAATAAGAGTATAACTGAGAGGTGGGTGACGCTGAACTCAGTCTACCAACGAAAAGAGATATAAAAAACGGGTGATGGTGAAAATGGAGGAGGGAGTAACTGAGAGATAGGTATCGCCAAACCCACTCTACACCCAGGAAAGTATATAAAATACTGGGGGGCCCATGGAAATAGGTGAGGGTGAGACTGAGGGGTGGGTATCGTCGAACTCACACTACCCCCAAGAAAAGATAAAAAAACAGGGGGGCTGGAAATGGAGAAGGGTTTAGCTATAGGCTGGGTATCGCCGAAATAACTCTACCCCTGAGAAAGGATATAAAAAAGGGGGTTGTCGGAAATGAGGGAGGGTGCGACTGAGGGGTTCGTATTGCCGAACTTGGGAAGGGTACAACTTTTCACGGAGCAACTGTGAACGAGCCCATCTGTGCACGTCGGTGGCCACTGGTACAACTGTGCACGTTATTGGCCACAGGCACAACTGTACACAGGCCATCTGTGCACGCCTACTTTTCTACGTGCACAGTTGAGAGGCTCCCATCTGTGCACGTTAACCGTTTCTAGGGTACCATCTCTTCACGTCGACATTTCGACGTGCACAGTTGGGAGTGTCCCAACTGTGCACGTCTAAAATAATACGATTCGATTTGAAAGTTGCAGGTCCACGTGCACAGATGGGAGACTCCCAACTATACAGTGCAAAGATGGGAGACTCCCAACTGTGCATGCATCAATTAGTAGGATTAGACATTTTTGTATGTACAGGTACACAGATGGCACCCTCTGAACTGTGCACGTATCAATTAATAAGATAACATGCTTAATATACAAGTCCGCATGCACACATGAAGAGTCCGCAGTCTAAACCTGTTAACTGACATTTTATTATACAGCGACGGAATACGATTTATAACAATTCTAGTGAAATTAAACTTTTTACAGCGGTTTGAATCTGTAAGTATGTTATCTGCAAGAGGGTCCCGCGGTCTTAGCCTGTTATCTGAAGGAGCGCGCTCCTGGTGCGCGAGCGTTTTGATTTTTTTTCCCTCGTTCGCATTTTTCCTACGTTCTCGGTATACCTACAGACAAGTGTTATATATCAAAATGTTCGCTGAACAATGCTGAAAATGTAAATTAGTTGTATGAATCAAAAAAGTTATTTACCACTGTTTACGATCGCTTGTAAACAATTGCGCGGCAATCGTGTGTGTACTTTCGAGGCAACGTACAGGCGACACTGGCAAACGTGACGTCAATAGAGCTCCAAAACTCGATTCACACGTTCACACACTATGAAAAACACCCAGTCACACGGTCCCGTCAGTCTTTTTATTCGAGTTAGCTTAGCGAAACGGATTTAAAACACAAATTCTCCTAAGCCGCCATAAGTAGTTATCAGGTTTAGACCGCGGACCAGTGCTGCAGATACCAAAACGCGTTTTTTTTTAATTTATAAAAAAATTATTATTTCGACATGCGGCTAGAAGGATACTGGCGGCATATTAAAAAAATTCAATGAAGTGCAAAAAAGTAGATTTCGAAAAAAATGTCAGTTAAAAGGTTTAGACCGCAAACTCTTCATATAGGAGACTCACAACTGTGCGCATATCAATTCTCATCGTAATAATTAGGATTTGCGCAGGTGGGAGGGTGCCATATGTGCACGTGAACTTTTATTCGAAAAATTATAGTATCAATCGAGGCGCGCAGGTTGGGAATGTACCATCTGCGAACGTGCACTTTTGGATGACAAATGATTTTATTAATCGAAACGTGCACAGTTGGAAGGGTACCTTCCGTACACATTTTAAGTGAAATTGATGATTTTAATACTTCTAAGTGAATAATCTGACTGCATTAATTAAGTGGTGCAATGTCAGGAGTCTTTCATCTGTGCACGTGGACTTGTAAGTCAATAACATGATCGTATCAATTGAGACGTGCACAGTTGGGAGTCTCCCATCTTTGCACATGTACAGTTAGGAGTCTCCCATCTTTGCACGTGCCCAGTTGAGAGTCTCCTATATGTGCCCGTGAACCGTTTGTAGGGTGCCATCTGTGCACGTGCACAGTTGGGAGTCTACCAATCTGTACACGTTAACCGTTGCTAGGGTACCATCTGTGCATGTCGACATTTCAACGTGCACAGTTGGGAGTGTCCCATCTGTGCACGCCAAATTTGGCGCGTGCACAGAGGTTCCGGTGTACAGTTGTGCCTGTGGCCAACAACGTGCACAGTTGCACCAGTGGCCATTGACGTGCACAGATGGGCGCGTGCACAGTTGCTCCGTGCACAGTTGTCCGTCACCCGCCGAACTTACTCTACCCCAGAGAAGAGGTATAAAAAACGGGGGAATGTCTCTTGAAAATAATTATAATACAGGGTGTCCCAGACTCAAGTGTCCGGACTTATATAGCCGTATAAAAATAAAAAATAAATAGAAAATTCCTTTTCCAAAAATCAGTTGAAGTTTTAGTTTTTAAGTTATAAAATATTTAAACTGGACCAATCAGGAGCGCCGTATAAACAGCCGTGTGTGCGTGAACAGGATTTCAACGCAGTGTTATCGAAGCGAGCGCAGAGGTGGGGTTAGCGACGGGAGAACACTACGTTGGAATCCCATTCACGCACACGCGGCTGTTTATACGGCGCTCCTGATTGGACCAGCTTGAATATTTTATAACTCAAAAACTAAAACTTCAATTGATTTTTGGAAAAGGAATTTTCGATTTTTTTTAAATATTTTTATGCGGCTATGTAAGTCCGGACACTTCAATCTGGGACACCCTGTATATAAATATCGATATCTTAAACTATTCGAGATATCAATTTAAAAGTTTCAGATTCGTGTTTCACGAAAAAAAATCTATGGGAATCCGCATTAAAACTTTGTTCCCGTGGACATCGTAATTTCCAGGGGTGCCGGATCCACTAGATCCACATCCGGACGGAGCATCGAGACATTGACACCAGCATTACTGGATGAAATTACAGACTACCAACTGCAGGCCTGATGTTCTTACTGCCAGTCTGCGTCAGTACAATAAGAGTAGCGCAAGAAGGCAGCAAAATCGAACATTTCAGGTAGATAAAAGAAGGTTCAATAATGAAATAAGTGTAAAGCAAAATAACCAGCAAGACATAGAAGTTCCACAACTGGAAGACAAGATTTGCTACTGGTCAGGTGTTTAGGGGGAAAAAACAGAAGCAAGTGTGATGCCTACCAGCATCACACTCACACGTTTCAGTGGTTTTGAAAAGGGCAAGTGACTGGAAAGTCCCAGGTCCAGAGATGATGCATAACTTCTGGTACAAGTACCTGACAAGTGCACGTTCTGCGTTTCCAAAGTGTTTTCAAAAGATCATCCAACATTCAGACTACACGGAAAAAATAAGTTGTCGAAACTTCAATTGACTAGTCAACCATTCTAGGATAGGCCACTTTTTTTTTAGAATCTCGTATAATTTTGATTAAAGAACCGCAGACTTCATCGAAAAGGTGAAAAAAGTCATCGAATTATTGGAAGACAATCTAGGAACATCAGTTTTCGAATATTTATTCAGCAGATTTTGACAAAGTTCAAGGCAAACATTCAATTGTTCATAAAAAGTCCTCCAGATTCCAAACAATTTGTAATACAATAACTCTAGCACAGAAACGAATAACTGATTTAGAAGTTGTCGAAGAATTCGTTGACTGTCTTCTACATATCTATATATTCACAATGTACAGTCACACTGGATGCTCAGGTGAAGTGGTATATGTATCAGTCTGAATGGAGTCGCGGTCACCGGCAATGAACAAATGAGCGTGGATTTAAATTTGACTTTTCACTGACATTTGTGCAAAATATTCAATGTGTTAAGTTAGCCGTGGGGTCTAGTGGTTAGGGATAAGTTGCGTTCGATAGGTGTTAGGTAGTTCGAATCTCGCCGCAAAATTTCTTTCAATTTTTCATAGGTTCGTGTGTATCTGTAAAAATAAATATAACTTAAGCGTGAGTCTATGTGAATAACAATATAGTAAATATAACCGCGAAATATATATTTTTTTAACTTGGCTATACTGTTTTCTAAAAACTCGTTAGGAGTCATCGAAAGTTTCATTGACTGGCTTCGAAGCAAGGTTTTGTAAGACGATTCTTCACATTTATGACATACGTTTAACCCTATCCTAGAGTGGTTGACTCAGTCATTCAAAATATCAACAACTAATTTTTTCCGTGTACTTGCTTTAATTTTTTAAAGTTTACAAGATCTGTCCACGTATCAGGACTTCTTAGATCTTGCGAGGATGCTTTGGGAATAAAGAATGAAGTATTTTTATCGTGGGCAACTAAGGATAACAAGATTATTACGCATTACGAAGGGTATCTTTCAAGGGGACTCCCTCAGTACATTATGGTTGTGTTTAACGCTGAATCCACTGAGGAAAATACTAAATAGCATGTTTCGTGGATTCAGAGTAAGTGGTAACGAGGATGGTCATCAACTGACCGATCTCCTGTACATGTATGAACTGAAGTTATACGCTAGTGCAAACCAGAATCTGAATATTGATATCCACATAAGGGCATTTCCACGGAATGTGTCATTTTCTTCACAAAAAAAAGTTCCGAAACAAATCGAAACGCATACATTTCAAACTTTTTTCCTACATTCTAAATACATATGGAAACGCATATTTTATCATGGTCAATATTTTTGAGCATGCGCGCAGTTTGCACAAAATATTGAAATTAGTATGTCCATAAGTTTAATTGAATGAATAATATTTTAGGAATGGAAGATCAAGGAGGTTTTTTACTTGTTTTCAAATTCTCAGGATGCTTTCCAGTAGTGTGCAAATCACTATCTTCTTGATTAAAAATATATAACTAGTGTCTGCAAAGAAATAGTGGGACATTATTTGGAAAGTTCGAAACTTTATTACTAAATTTTAAGTCATCATACTTTATCTTTTATTTTAAATCAAGGTCAGTTGTTTTTCCAACACTGAAATTATATCCTGACCATTTAGAAAATAGCAGTTCGCAAATTACACAGTCCGAAGAAAATATATTATCTTACTTATTATTCTTAAAACGAAGTATGTATTGCGAGATATTGAGGAAAGTAAAAGTTAATCTATATTGCTAATTATTCCTTTTCTATTGTGCTCAGCTTTCTTTTAAGCTTCTGCTTGACGTGTTGTTGCCTGGTTTTGCCTTTTTCGCAATAAAAACTCCTGATTTATATTATTTTTGTTTAACAATTATACAAATAAATATCCTATGATATAATATATTTATTATCTGATAATATTTACAATAAATTACTTTGAAATTCGTCCGAAACTACGATCACATTAAATATTTTGTAAAAAATATATAATTCTTTAGTGAGAAGAAGTATAAATGGAACAAATAATAATTACAAGCGAATACATATCTTCGTTGTAATTTTAGTAACAAAAAGCGCCAGTCACTTGAAGAAACACATACAAGTATATAATTTATAATATAAACGCACATTATGTTTTTTCTTGTATATTCTTGTATATTTTTTCTTGTACACAAACTAGTTTTAAAAAGTATAGATATAATAATATTAATGTTTCTCTCTCTGATTTGACTCAAATAAAATTGAATGGAAATTATATACGAATGTATCACGAAAAATGTAATTTCAATAAAATAAGCTAATGAAATTGTGTTTAACGTTTAATTCAATTTTGGTATTGAACATTGTTTTAAATCTTTTTTTTCACCATTAAACTATTATTTTAAATATATTACTTACAAGAAACATTAGAAATACTTTCTCAAACTCTCCTCTAATTCAGTTTGTTGGAAAAGCGTTAACTTATTATAATGATGATAGATTTATTTGCCGAAAAATTTATATAAAAATTATTTTTTATTTTGTATTTTTACTAAAACAATGTTAGTTTGCGAGAAACTTGAGGTCTTTCAAATATAAAAACCTATTTGTTCTAAAAATATATTTAGACGAGTAATTTGATAGAAAAAAGTAATATTTTTCCATTATTTACCTGTTTTTTTTTTTTAATATTGCAAAATATTATAATTTTTTGAAAGAGTTTCAGACAAAAGTTATTCCTTACAATAAAATGGAACTTTTTTGTAGACTAGAATCTTTCTGTTGACATGAAATTTTTCATGAAAAGCCATTTATATACATATTTTAACTTTGATTTTTATTAAATGCACATGATTTTTTAAGCACATAATTTTCCTTGCGGAGACGTTTTTTGGCCATCGAAATACAGCAAAATTAGCAAAAAATTAAATCCTATCTTGACGCGCGCGATTTTTACAGCTGCTAGCCCTGGAATGGACATTTTCGCTGAAAATTTTGAGTGGACATTTTAGCCTTAAATTGGACATAACTTTTACGCGCACTGCGATATTAAGTTTATCCGTGGTGAAACTTCTTCGGCCCAAAACACTGTTTAATTTCCGTGAGCATAGAAAAGTAAGCTTCAAATATTCTTGGAGTAAAGTAAGTTGATGGAGTGGACATTTTTTTGCCAAATTCAAAATTTTCAATATTTGAATATGTGATACTTCGGTAATTTTAGAAACACACCTCTTTCCCTTATATGGTGACTGCTGGCCACCTAAATTTAAATTCTTTAATAATAGATTTAATCCTTTCACAATGTTTCATAATAATGAATTGAAAAGAGATATTTCGGGTTTCAATCGTATGCAAAACTACGAATCTTGCCGACGTTTCGTGAACATTGCAGTTCACTTCTCCAGGGCTGACATCGTAGAGAACATATAGAAGAACAACGTAACCTGAAAATTCAGTTTCAGGTCAGCCCTCAAGAAGTGAACTGCAATGTTCACGAAACTTCGGCAAGATTCGTAGTTTTTCACACGATTGAAACCCGAAAAATCTCTTTTAAATTTACTATAATAAATCGTGATTTGATATTGTTGATTTTTTCATTGTTTTGATTTTATTGATTTCATTGATGTTTTTCATTTCTTTATGATATTGAAAATTATTTTATTTTATTGTTATTACTGATTTTATTGATTTATTTGGGTTTTTGATTAAAAAATAGAATCAATAAAATCAATAAATTGAATAAAATCACTAAAATCAGTAAACTTGGGATTTTATTGATGTTGTTTATTTTATAGATTTTGTTGATAATAACTTGCTTTTATTTATTATAGCGATTTTATTAAATTGATTGATTTATTCAATTCTTTTTACAAATTTTAAAAAATCAAATAAATCAATAATATCACTAAAAATAATCAAATAAAATAATTATCAATATAATACAAAAAATGAACAACATCAATAAAATCATTAAAATCAAAACAATAAAAAATAAAAAATATCAATAAATTGAATTTTATTCAATTTATTGACTTCATTCATTCATTTGATTGTATTTTTTAATAGAAAATTTAAATAATTACAATAAAAAAAGCAATAAATTTAACAAAATCAATAAATTGAATAAAATCACTAAATTCACTATAATCAGTAACATTTTGATTTTAGTGGTGTTGTTTTTTAATTTATTTTGTTGATAATAAATTGATTTTATCAATCTCAGTAATCTCCTTCAATTTATTTATTGTATTGATTAATTTGATTATGTTTTATATAAAAAATCGAATATTTATACTGATTTTCTTTATTTTATTAAAAATTACAATGAAATAAGTCAATAAAATCAATACATTGAATAAAATCATTGAGAACAGTAAAATAAAATTATTATCAATAAAATAAAATTAATGAACAACACCAATAAAGTCAATAAATTCACTAAAATCAGTACAATTTTGATTTTGTTGACTACAATTTGACTTTAGTGATTTTATTCAATTTATTGATTTATTTCATTGTATGTTGTAATGAAATAAAGTAAATCAATATAAATATTCGAGTTTTTATTAAAAAATACAATAAAATGAATCAACAAAAACAATAAATTGAATGAAATCACTAAAATGAGTCAAATCAATTTATTATCAATAAAATGAACAACATCAATAACATCAACCAAATCAATCAAATAAAATGTATACTGGTTTCACTGATTTTATTTATTTGATCGAAGTCTCTCATCGTCGCGAAATTCGGAATGACTAGTCAAATATTTTTCACAAGCTTGGCTAGTCGTCCCGAACTTTCGGGACGATTAGTCCATTACCTTTTCCAACTCCCCTAATTTTTCGACAGATTGATAAAACTATTTTTGCAATACTGTACGGGAAAATCTCAGTATATGCACCGAAAAATGAGCAGGAAATGGCCGATTCTTGATGAAGTCAAAGTGTGCGGGAATCATAACATTCCCGCACCAAATTTCATGCGGGAATGTTGACCATCAAGCATACTTTGAAGGAAAGTGTGTATCTGCTGTATTCCACGCACGGAAATTAAGGGAACCGCTAGTTTCTGATTGGTCGCAAGAATTATCACAACCAATCTGAAGCCACCGGATGCGTGATCCAACAGTATAAGCTGCCATTGGTCAAAATTTTACGCGCGCGATTCAAAATCGATTTAGTTTAATTCAATTTTGACTTGCGGGCCAGATGACAGCCAATTGCAGAATTTGTTGATTGAATCAACAGGCCAAAAACAAAACAAAAAAAAACAAAGAAGAAGAAGTTGAGCGTTTAGGTTAGTTTGGCTGGTGCAACTTTGTCATATGAGAAAAGTTGTATAAAAATGTTTGTGGACAGTGACTCCGAAGATTCGGAATTTGTACCTGCCGATATTCTACAGGAAGCAGAAGATCCCAGTTTAGACACGTTGCCGGATGTATCGAGAATCAAATATAAAAAAATGTATAACGATGAGTTTAAAACGTGGAGAAAAAGCAGGAATACAAATTCATTCTGTGAGGAAGTACTGTTGGTGTTCTTCAAGAATCAGGCAGAGACACTGGCCCCTTCTACACTGTGGGCTCGGTATTCTATGCTGAAATGCACTATAAATGCTTACGATAAAGTCAATATCGGCACTTATATACGATTAACTAATTTCTTGAAGAAAAACTCCAAGAATTACAAAAGTAAAAAAGCGAGTACATTCACGCAAGAACAGCTAAATAAATTCTTAACCCAAGCTCCAGATCACCAGTATTTAGCAACGAAGGTATGTCAATATAAAGTATATAACATGAATAAAAAATAGCTTGGGTCCTAAATGGGACTCGTCGTTTTATTGAGTTATTATTATTTTTAATAAAAATATATCGTTAACAGCAATAGAGAGGTAAAAATTAATGTCACTTTATAATATAGATGTCATTTATTACAATTGGAATACAGATTACTCAAAATTAAAAATGACATCTATTTTTACCTATTTATTACAGTTTACGAGATATTTAATATTAAAAATTATAATAACGTTAAGTCTCATTCAGGTCCCAGTGGGACGTACCTAGAAAGTTCTTGCTATTGTGGTAAAAATAAATATGACAGTGGCATTAATTTTCTATATTGCTTACAGGTTGCTTGCATTTTTTGGGATAAGTGGCGCATGCAGGAGATCTGAACTTTTTAACATGGTTATGAAGGATCTTGATGACCGTGGAAATCGCGTGCTATTCATAAAGCTTCCAAAAACGAAAACTGGTGTTGTCAGAGATTTTGCTGTTATGGACGAATTCTACGATATTTACAAAAAATGCGTAACTCTGCGTCCAGAAAATGTAAAAGGCGACAAGTTTTTTGCAAATTACCAAAAAAAGAAGTGTACTCGACAATCTATTGGTGTCAACAAGTTTGGAAACATGCCAAAAGAGATCGCCACGTTTTTGGAATTGCCTGATCCAGAATTATATACGGGGCACAGCTTCCGACGAACTGGAGCAACAACACTGGCTAATTCCGGAGGTAAATTCTCCGATATCAAACGACTTGGAGGCTGGAAGTCCAACCTAGTTGTGGAGGGTTACATTGACGATTGTGATGCTAGAAAAAGAAAAACTTGTCAACAGATAGCAGGAGCTATACTGTCATCAAATCAATTGCCAGTACCAAATTGCGCAAATATTGACCACAATCTAACTGTTCATGCATCAACGTCCAAGAGCTGTGAAAAGCACTTTCAATCGTCAAATTTTGGACGTTTCATTTAACGTCACTCCATCTGGTGAACAGTAGATATATAAGGGGGTTTCTGGATCAACTAGTATTAGTGCGTGTCTGTGTGAGGTAGCCTGTGTGCGTGTGTCCGTGTGAGGTAGTATTAGTGTGCCTGTGTGAGGTGGCCTGTGTGCGTGTGTCCGTGTGAGGTTGACATTGAGACCGTTCTCGAACATTCTCGAAGGTCCTGACGACGTCATAATAATAATGATAATAATAATAAAACAGCTTCAAGGTTATTTCTTATCTAAGGCATGCCACGTAAATACTTTCACTGTGTGAGGTAAGCCTGTGTGAGGTAAGCCTGTGTGAGTTAAGCCTGTGTGCGTGTGACTGTGTGAGGCTGGAATGGAGGCGGTGTTGCTCAGCTTCTAGAACATTCTAGAGGGATCCTAAAGCTTCTATGAACATTCTATTGCTCATGATGACGTCACAGTAATATTGCACAATTGTGCCAGCTAAAGACGGGTTCTAAGCCACCGTTTCTGAGCCACTCTTACAAGAGGGATGCAGAGCCACTTTAGCTTCTAGAACATTCTCGAGGGTCCTGATGACATCATCATGCATTCCTACCTTATCTACATTGATACAAGAGGGTTAGTGGACCTGCTGTATCTACATCGAGAACATTCTACCATGATGATGACGTCACAGTAATATTGCGCAATTCTGAATTCATACAAGCAGCTTCAAGGTTATTTCTTATCTAAAGCATGCTACGTGAATACTTTCAAGGTTATATTTTGCGTTGTCCTGGCAATTTCTACTGCGCCATATAGTTATTGCAAGAAAAAC
>CAKNXH010085379.1:0-21072 GCA_932178445.1 Andricus quercusramuli | reverse complement strand
AGGATTTTAAGTATTTCAGGGTATTTTTTAAAAATTCCAAGAAATTTGCAAACAAAAATTTCAAATGCGAAGGTATTTCAAAATTTTTTGAAGGATTTGAAATATTTCAAGGTATTGTAAAAGATGCCAGACAATGTTTAATTTATTTCAATAATTTGATGGGATTTCAAAGGATTTTATCGTATTTGAAAAATTCAAAGGAAATTTTAATCCATTTCAGTAATTTAATGGGATTTTAAGAGATTTGAAATATTCCCAGGGTTTTTAAAAGATTCCCAGAAATTTGTAATTGATTTCAACAATTTCAAAGGATTTGAAAGGATTTTAAGTATTTCAGGGTATTTTTTAAAAATTTCAAGAAATTTTCAACAACAAAAATTCAAATGTCAAGGTATTTCAAAATTTTTGAAGGATGGTTATTATTCTTTCAGACTTTAACTGCAGTTATTGGAAAGGATAGTTCGACGACGATTTCGAGATAGTATTATGCAGTCAATTCTATCGCAAGACTCTCCAATATCTAATGGATGCTGTCACTGCCAAGGTTGTGAAAACACTCCAGGCCGCTCTGAAGAAAGATGATGATGAAAGA
This sequence comes from Andricus quercusramuli, assembly GCA_932178445.1. Classification (NCBI taxonomy): domain Eukaryota; kingdom Metazoa; phylum Arthropoda; class Insecta; order Hymenoptera; family Cynipidae; genus Andricus; species Andricus quercusramuli. The sequence goes on along the minus strand of CAKNXH010085379.1, from coordinate 20,480 downwards.
AGGACTTTCTGTAACCAGCAAGTCGTTGCCACCGCCGGTGGCATCGACTTTGGTCAATTTGGTTGCAGCCTGTAATGTAATTTCAGGAATGGGTTCACTGGGTAAATATAAGAATATAGAAATGTCATAAAAATGTGCACTTCATGGTCCATATATTAGACTCCATGTATTAGTCACCGCGTGCTATAATGACACTTGGCCTTAACTCCCCTCCCACCCTCTCCTCTTCCCACCCTCGCCTCTTCTCTCCTGTTACCTGTCAAAATAGTACGACGAAATAGGCTACGAAACCCTAGAAATGATATGAATGTATCTAGTCACAGCGTTCGACGCTACACACAACTAATAGCTTTATTTAAACATTAGTATTGAATTTGTCACTTGCATGTGTTGAAAATGGCATCAAAAATGGTAACTTTTCGATATTCGTGCAAATTTTCAAACTGCAATTGCAAGTATTATTCTCCGGTAATTGATCCCTCGTATAAAAACAAACGTTTTCACAATTTCCCTAAGCAGAAAAATTTAAGGAAAAAATGGAAACAAGTGTGTAATATCGAGGAAGAAACGAATGTTGACCATATGCATATCTGTTGTGATCACTTCCTCAATTCACATTATAGAGATAAGAATTGTGTCAGATTAACATGGGATGCAGTACCTTTCGTTACTGCGAAAACTATTGATTTTAGTGCGAATTTAAGCGCGACAGAATCAGTTGAAATTGAAACATCTGAAACAGTAGAAATTGAAACCTCTGCAAATTTAGGTGCGATAAAATCAGTTGGAATTGAAACATCTGAAACAGTAAAAATTGAAACCTCTAAAATTTTAGGCGCGATAGAATCAGTTGATATTGAAACGTCCGAAACAGTAGAAATGGTGACCTTTGAAAATTTAGGCGCGATAGAATCAGTTCAAATTGAAACATCTGAAACAGTTGAAATTGAAACTTCTGAAAAGATACAAAATCTAAATTCAACCATAAGTTCCATTCATTCAGAAAGGAAAGGCGGTATAAAAGTTGCCGGATGTGCATCGCTACAAAATCACAATTCGGATTTGAATTCTATAAATCAGCGAAATGAAACTAAAATTGATAATATTTTGAATTAGCATTCTTACTGTGCTGCACCCACAGATCCATACGATCCTTTCGAAGGCCAACCGGCTTTATTAGAAGACGTTAAAAAAATCTTATCCAATTCTGACGAGCCAATAGATGATGCTAACATTTTGACTGATATTTCTAGTAAAGAAAATGTATTTCCAGTGCATATTAAACGTAAAAGAAACGCGAGAAATTTAAATAGTTTGATAAGAGAAACTGGCGCATCGAAATCGAACCGTACACCTCGCGAGGAAGCAATGTATAAAATTCATCGGAAAGTAACTGCGAAATTATGCAAATTGCCAGAAAAATTAAGAAATGAAAGAAACGTAGTTGAGCATCTTGAATACTTGCACAAGCAAAATTTGTTTGCAGCTGTTGATAAAGATTTAAACGAGGTAACAAAAAATTTCATAGATTCGCAATTAAGAAACTGCTCTCAAAAACCGTCTGCTAGAAAGTGGCCTGTGAATGACAAAGTATTTGTTTTATCTGTTTTTAAGCGAAGTCCAAAATTGTATCGACACTTATGCTCGATTTTTATCTTGCCATCAACCAGATTATTGAAAGCTGTCTCTGCTAAAATACCTTTTGAACCAGCAAATCATGCTTTAGTGTTTATGGTCCGAGGTGTTAGAAAAAAATGGAAACAAGTACAAGTAGTCACGTATTATTTCACGAAAACACAATATCTACAAATAGCTTAAAAGCCTTAATTGTTAGAATAATATCTGAGCTGCAAGAGTGCGGTCTCAATGTCATAGGTACTGTTTGCGATCAAGGGCCCACTAATAAAGCTGATGTACATCAATTATGCGAAGAAACTGCTGAATTACTTGAACATAAAAAAATTACAAATATAACTCAGACTGAAACTCTTCTGAAAATGTAGAGTCGCTACAAAAAGTAGAAGTTTCTTTTTCCACGACGTTCCCATCTCTTGAAATGCTTACGAAATGCGATGTAGTTTTTGATAATGACAATGTAGCTAAATTTGAATATGTTAAGACTGTTTTTGCTTCCTCATAGAGGAAGCTTTGTAATGGTGACATTTTTCAAATTTTTTAAATTCATTTAATTGAACCCTCCCTAATTTAAAAATGTCTAATACAATGTTCTAAGCAATTGTCCGGATGTGTGTGTGTGTGTATGTGTGGATGTATGGATGTGTGGATGTGTGGATGTCACGCTTTTTTGTGAACACGATAACTAGAAAACGGTTTCAGATAAATTGATGAAATTTGGAGAGCTTATTTTCCTCACTAATATCTTGAAACTGACCAAAGGATTTCAAAAAATATTGAATGCATTTTTTTTCTAGCACTCAATAATATTTTAAAAATCAGTTTTTTATAGCAAAACTTTTTTCATTCGCATAATTCAAAGTTGACGCAAGGATATAAAAGATGCCTTGGTTCGGGACGAATCGATTGACCTACAATAATAATGCATTTTATCAAAGAGTAGGGAAGTTATGGTAATTTATATATTTTGAAAATCGGTTTCTTATAGTAAAACTTTTTTCATTAACATAATTTAAAGTTGATCTAAAAACAGAAAAGATGTGTTGATTCGAGTCGAATCGATTGACCTATAATATTAATGAATTTTATTGAACAGTAAGGAAGCTATGGTAATGCATAATATTTGAAAATACGGTTTTTTATAGTAAAACTTTTTTCATTAGCATAATTCAAAGTTGATGCAAGAATGTGAAAGATTCATTGGTTCGGGACGAATCTATTGACCTATAATATTAATACATTTTATTGAAGAGTAGGGAAGTTATGGTAATTTATATATTTTGAAAATCGGTTTTTTATAATAAAACTTTCTTCACTAGCATAATTCACAGTTGATGCAAGGATATAAAAGATTCGTTGGTTCGAAACGAATCCATTGACCTATAATAATAATGCATTTTATCAAAGAGTAGGGAAGTTATGGTAATTTATATATTTTGAAAATCGTTTTTTTATAGTAAAACTGTTTTCATTAACATAATTCAAAGTTGATGCAAGAACAGAAAATATGTGTTGATTCGAGATCAATCGACTGACCTATACTATTAAGACATTTTATTGAAGACTGGAAATTGTCAAATTGCATAATATTTGAAAACACGGTTTTTCATAGTAAAACTTCTTTTCAGTAACATAATTCAAAATTGATGCAAGAACGGAAAAAATCTCTTGATTCAAGGCAAATTGATTGATCTATAATAATAATATAGATGGGAAAGCTGGGAAAGGGATAGGGTGCGACAGAACTTTTCCTTTCCCTTTTCCAGCTCAAAAAATTATTATTTCGAACCCAAGATTTGATTTGTCTGATTTATCTTGTTATTTAAAACATTTTTGTATTATTCTGTAATTTTTCATTTTTGGTAAATTTCTATTTTTGAATTGAGCAAAATGAAGACTTCGGTTTGCCTGTTATTGAAAAAAATAACTAATGCTTCCTCTATGAGGAAGCAAATACATTTGCTATCGGGAAGCAAAGTGCTCGTGAAATGAGCACCATATAATTATAAATACAAACAAAGTGGAAACACTCGAGATCGAATTCACAGCTAGTTGAACTTGATTAAAAAAAAAAAGAATTTAAAACTCTCAAAAATTTAGAAAAAGAATATTTCGAATTTAAACAATCGTGGGTTAAAATGAAAGTACTAATTGCTGCTGCGCAATTAAGTAGCTCAGTTGCAAGCGAGATTAATACGTACGTTGCACATGGAAAACGGCCATCAGATGCTATCTTTACGTCCCAGTTCATTCACCTCGTTGACACCTTATTCGATTCTTTAAACGGTTCAACTATTAAACCGGACAATATAAAGAAAAAATTACGGTGTTCGGTATCTAATGAAACATCTCACGTACAGTTTTGGACTGATATGATAGATCATATATCTAAATGGCGTTTCTTAGAAAATGGTAAAGACGTGAAGATCCGATTTCACTTTATAAAAGGTTGGCTAATAACTTTAAGATCAATGAATCATATTTGGAACAATCTCAGTAGACTTGGGTTTTCCCACCTAAGTCCAAGTAATTTTAACCAAGATCCATTGGAAAATTTGTTTTGTCTTGTTAGACAACATTCAACTGACCGATCCCCCACGTGCCAACATTTTACTGGGATTTTGAAAACAGCTGTACTCACAAATTTCAGTTTACCAGAGAGCAGCGGAAACTGTGAAAACGACGATTGTTCTGCATTAGGATCATTAAGACACTTTGTAGAATCCGATACGACGGATGAAGATTTCCTCAGTCCGGATGTTGAGGAAGATCAGACTCATGTAATAAAATTAAAAAAATTGCAGGGAGAAAGTCAAGAAGATTCAGGGCTTCAAGAGTTTGCTAATTCTTTGCTAATAGATCTACCAGTTAAAAACTGCATCACTTACAAATCTAGTTTGTTTTCGTTTGCACCTACTGTTCAACAAATTGTACCTTCAGATTACAACAAAGATTCTTCTTCGACACATGCGAGTGACAAAGTGAAAGTACTAATTAAAAACATAAGCGATAAATTGAAATTTTTTCTCGATGTAAAGGGGCATATGTTTACCCACTGGAGGATACTTTCATATCTGCTCTTGTTAAAGAAACAAGTAAAGACATCACTTTTTGTTGCGAACATTTACCGGAAAAGTTGTTTATTAAAAAATGCGCCAGACAAAGAATTTACGATTATATTGAATCGAAGAAGCCGAAAATTATTCCAAAGGAAAATAAGAAAAGTGCTAAACAGTTAAATAGAATGCAAGTCTTTGTCAAAAGTTCCTAAGTCACACAAAAGAATCGCGGCCTGCTAAACCTTATATTACTTCTATAGAGATAGGACATGTCAGTGCAGAATATCTCAAGCAACTTAAAAGCTACGCGAATTCAAATTCTCCCGTTCTACCGAAAATATCGAGTCATGATAGTATTCCAAATTCTTATTTGCAACGGAATTAATCTAGTCTTTGTAACGATAATATTAGAGTTGAAAGTAGAACGAGTAAAATCTCGAAAGAAAAAAGCGATACGATTGATATTGACAAGAAATGTAAAAAAAAAGAAAATTGGTTGCATTCACAAATGAAAATTATTTTAATGTTGATACTTCTGAAGTTTTTACTGTTGATAATTTACGAGATTTTAATGTTGATAATTCGGAACATTATTCCTTAACCAAACTGGGTTGAAAATTCAATTGGATTTATCTACTGTTCCAATTTTAATTATTATTAATAAATGTTTTAAGCTCTAAAGAGCTTAATGCCACGTTTGTTCAAAACGATACTTTACTATTCTTAATAAAATAAAGGTTTCATGCTACAAAAAGCTTATTATCACGTTCACTTAAAACGACATTTTAATTCTAAGTACTTTGAAAAAATTGTTTGAGCAAAACCATATGTTCGCGAAATGAATTTATTAATGTTCCGTTTTATAATTTAAAACAATATTTCTTTCCGATGAGTTAAAAAGTTCTGTTTATTTATGAAGAAAATATTTGTAAACAATTTCTGTGATTTATGTCGATTCTGTGATTTTAAGTACTTTTAAAAAATTGGTTCAACAAAACCATGCGTTCGTGTGATAATTTTACAGATGTTACGTTCCGTAGTTTAAAACAATTTTTCTTTACCATGCGTTTAATTGTTCTGTACATTCATAAAACAACATTTGTAAAAGATTTCTGCGATTTATGTATATTTTGTACTGTTAGGTACTTAAAAAAAAAATTGGTTCAACAAACCCATATGTTTGTGTAATTAATGTTGTATTCCGTAGTTTGAAACAATGTTTCTCTACGATGCGTTAAATAGTTCTGTACATTTATAAAACAACATTTGTAAACGATTTCTGCGATTTATGCCGAATCTGTGATTTTAAGTAAGGTAGATGTCCCAGTAATCGGGACGGTCCCAGTAATCGTGAGTTTTGATGTGTAAACGCCAGAATTAAGTATTTTCCACATAAAAATACAATCCTAAAATATTTTTAAGTAAGGTTGAACAATGCTTGCTGTGGAAACCAAATTAGTTTTTTCATACAAATAGTGCACATGGGTAAAAAAAATTAATTTGTATTGCCCGTGGCGATGAATCACGAAACGTGGAAAATAGCCTAACATTTTGGTTAGGAAAGGCGTCTCTTTACTTAAGCTTTTACTATGTCAAGAAATTAGTTTATCGGGACGAAAATAATTTTTTTGTAATAAAAAATAATTTTTGTTTCATAAAATAAAGTAAAATCTTAATTTAGTACCTTCTCGTTCAAGAAATATCAGTCACGATTATAGGGACATTTCAAAAGCATAGTTGCTCTAGTAATCGTGACCTGTCACGAAGACTAGGACGACTCTGTCAAAATTTTATTTCCATATTTCGTTACAAATAATAATTTAATTAATTTCAAAAAGGTATGAAATGAAAACGGAGAACTGACTTATTACTGTGAGTAGTAATCGTAATATAAATTAGTGCTTAAAACTGAAAAAAGGTGATGTAAAATATTTGAATGAGTTTAGAGATTTCATTATCAGTTTTTGAGTTTATTATCATTTTACGGTGAAGTTAATATTTATTAAGTAATTTTTCATTACATAACATTAATCTATACTGCATTATATAAAGAAAAATGTGTAATAGATATATAATTATTGATAGTTTTAATATTGTTACAACGTAAACAGAAAATAACCTAATTTTTTTAGTCACTGCATTTGATCAAATTTCGTGTGCTACATCTAGTTACTTAAAATGTTAATGATTTTTAATTATAATATTCAGTATTATAAAAGATTTTCAGCATTGTCGTTATTACTTATCGTGATAAAAATTCTAATAAATATTTATCTCGGATTATTTTTGTGACCACTTTATTTCTTATGAATAAAATATTAATTTTATTCGATAATATTTTTAACTGAAATAAGAACTAAACATTTTAAAAGAAAATTCATTTTCATTATGATTAATTTTCATAGAGTCCATCAGACTTATCAGAACTATCAGAAGATTCGATTTTGAGGTTGTTTCGACGGCTTTCATCGCAGAGGTCTCAATCAATATAAAACTAACAATACATCTTTCATTTCATTAAAGTATAGTAAAAAAAAAATACACTTAAAATACACCTCCAAATTGCTAAAAACTTATTTCAAGAAAACTTAACCTTTTTCACGAAGACTGGGACAACGACTCACGATTACTAGTACATGACAGATTTGGAAATCACGATAACTGGGACATCGGTGCTTTTTTACTTTTAATTATTTATAAATAAAAAGTAATATTAAATATAATGTAAGAACAATTTTTATAATATTCTAGGATGTTTGATGCATCAATCAGTACCAATCATTCTTCAAATAATCCTACAAAAACAATTTTCTAAATATTTGAAGTCGATGAAATCTCTCATGGTCACGATTACTGGGACGTTTACCTTACTTTAAAAAAATTGGCTCAACAAAACCATGCACTCGTATAATAAGTTTACTGATGTTGCGTTTTTCAATTTAAAACAATGTTTCTTACCGATGCATTCAAAATTTATGTTTATTTATAAAGAAACCATTTGTGAACAATTTCTGTGATTTAATAAAAACCCTTCCTCAGAATTTGTTCTTATTGTTTTTATAAATTATTTTTCTTAAATTCCATCTACCAATAACGTTGTCAATAATTTATAATGCCATTTATTGATCTTATTGTGTACTTCAATTGTTGTATGTAATGATATCAATAAATGGTATTATAAATTATTGACAACATTAACAAGTGCAATATTTCAAATTCAAATATCCCGCCCGCACGGCCGCTTGCGATTTTAGTTCCCCCCGTTCTCACATGAACGCACATGCCATAGCGGCCATCTTGGAAATATTTGTTTCCATTCTTTAGCACGCAGCTTCACCCCCGTGGGCCTCTTGTTCGGTCTCCGCGTACGCTTATCATGCCTATGTTTGTAGCTTAATAACAAGAAAAGTAATCAACTCAACAATTTTCTGATTATTGGAAATGAAAGAGTAACTCAGAAATTATCGATTGGCTTAAGAAAATGAAAATCGATTTTTTCCGCATTAGGTGCCTTTCTTCGCGAACGGTCACATATATCCAGGGAATCCAAACGTAAACAGTCCGGGCCGTATGAACCATTTCTGTTGAGTTTTTCGACAATTTCTTGTTCTGATATTCATATTTTTTAACCTTATTGTTTAAATCAACTTCGCGAGCTAACGCTCTCCTGCAAGTGCTGTCAGAGATACCATATTTCTGCAAAACGTCTTGTTTGAGGTACCTGCTTTCACTTCGTCTGCAAGCTCATATTGCTCTTTGAACGTTAAACGCTGTGCTATATTCCTGCGGCATTTTTAAAAATCGTAACACAATCGCAATCGAGATACCTCACTAATCACTGAAAACAAACTGATGCAATGCTGATAGCTGAGGGTACTGCTCGCCTTGTCGCTATGCTACTGCTCGACTCCTCCAAGCTCGCATTGCCTCTCTCTGGGCCCCGCGGATTACCTGATCCTCAAAATGCCGAAAACAGTAATGCTAGGAACTCTATACACCCAGGTTACATAAATCGAGGTTCCAGTGTAACAGGAACGAATAGCGAATTAGTGTCCCAGAGGCCTCGCAGGTGAATCCTTAGAGTGGACTCACAGTTTTATCACTTTAACATTACTTTGACAAGAATCTTAAAAACATTCTCGAGGGCTTAAAAATGACTCTACAGCAAAACAAAACAAGGCATATTTTGTCTAGGCTTTACGTATTTTCAGTCGTCCATGACAACTTAAACATTCAATTAGTTTGGACCACTCTAATCTTTAATGAACAAATTAATTACCATCAATTTTTTGTGACCTGTAAATTTTATTTCGAGGTTTGTCATTATCCGCTGGGGTTGCGTGACAATTTAAAAAAATCGCCAATTTCTAAAATAACCTTAGAAGTAGGTGTTCATATATTTCTAAGAAACAATAATTTCTTCATAATCTCTATTATTTAAGTATTTATAAAACTACAGCAGAGCTGACTGAAGCTGAAAGCATAGGTGCTAGAGATAGGCATATGTTCTAGGGATAATGAAGATCAAATACCCGACAAGAATACGATAACCGTAGCGACAAAGTTTTAATGCGTATTCCCATGGAATTTTATTCCAGAAGCAGGAATATGAATGTTTTAAAACGATATCTCGAATAGCTTTTAAGATATCGATTTTTTATGTGAAATTTTTTTTTTTTAATTTACATAGTTTCTTAATATGGATTTCGATGGAATTTTTTGCGAGAAACACAAATCTAAAACTTTGAAATCGATAAATCGAATAGTTTTCAAGATATCGATTTCAAAATTATTTTCCATAATAGGAAGAATTGAAAACTCTTCAATTCCTATCAATTCCTCTCAGTCATACTCTTCAATAAGAGTATAACTGAGAGGTGGGTGACGCTGAACTCAGTCTACCAACGAAAAGAGATATAAAAAACGGGTGATGGTGAAAATGGAGGAGGGAGTAACTGAGAGATAGGTATCGCCAAACCCACTCTACACCCAGGAAAGTATATAAAATACTGGGGGGCCCATGGAAATAGGTGAGGGTGAGACTGAGGGGTGGGTATCGTCGAACTCACACTACCCCCAAGAAAAGATAAAAAAACAGGGGGGCTGGAAATGGAGAAGGGTTTAGCTATAGGCTGGGTATCGCCGAAATAACTCTACCCCTGAGAAAGGATATAAAAAAGGGGGTTGTCGGAAATGAGGGAGGGTGCGACTGAGGGGTTCGTATTGCCGAACTTGGGAAGGGTACAACTTTTCACGGAGCAACTGTGAACGAGCCCATCTGTGCACGTCGGTGGCCACTGGTACAACTGTGCACGTTATTGGCCACAGGCACAACTGTACACAGGCCATCTGTGCACGCCTACTTTTCTACGTGCACAGTTGAGAGGCTCCCATCTGTGCACGTTAACCGTTTCTAGGGTACCATCTCTTCACGTCGACATTTCGACGTGCACAGTTGGGAGTGTCCCAACTGTGCACGTCTAAAATAATACGATTCGATTTGAAAGTTGCAGGTCCACGTGCACAGATGGGAGACTCCCAACTATACAGTGCAAAGATGGGAGACTCCCAACTGTGCATGCATCAATTAGTAGGATTAGACATTTTTGTATGTACAGGTACCCAGATTGCACCCTCTGAACTGTGCACGTATCAATTAATAAGATAACATGCTTAATATACAAGTCCGCATGCACACATGAAGAGTCCGCAGTCTAAACCTGTTAACTGACATTTTATTATACAGCGACGGAATACGATTTATAACAATTCTAGTGAAATTAAACTTTTTACAGCGGTTTGAATCTGTAAGTATGTTATCTGCAAGAGGGTCCCGCGGTCTTAGCCTGTTATCTGAAGGAGCGCGCTCCTGGTGCGCGAGCGTTTTGATTTTTTTTCCCTCGTTCGCATTTTTCCTACGTTCTCGGTATACCTACAGACAAGTGTTATATATCAAAATGTTCGCTGAACAATGCTGAAAATGTAAATTAGTTGTATGAATCAAAAAAGTTATTTACCACTGTTTACGATCGCTTGTAAACAATTGCGCGGCAATCGTGTGTGTACTTTCGAGGCAACGTACAGGCGACACTGGCAAACGTGACGTCAATAGAGCTCCAAAACTCGATTCACACGTTCACACACTATGAAAAACACCCAGTCACACGGTCCCGTCAGTCTTTTTATTCGAGTTAGCTTAGCGAAACGGATTTAAAACACAAATTCTCCTAAGCCGCCATAAGTAGTTATCAGGTTTAGACCGCGGACCAGTGCTGCAGATACCAAAACGCGTTTTTTTTTAATTTATAAAAAAATTATTATTTCGACATGCGGCTAGAAGGATACTGGCGGCATATTAAAAAAATTCAATGAAGTGCAAAAAAGTAGATTTCGAAAAAAATGTCAGTTAAAAGGTTTAGACCGCAAACTCTTCATATAGGAGACTCACAACTGTGCGCATATCAATTCTCATCGTAATAATTAGGATTTGCGCAGGTGGGAGGGTGCCATATGTGCACGTGAACTTTTATTCGAAAAATTATAGTATCAATCGAGGCGCGCAGGTTGGGAATGTACCATCTGCGAACGTGCACTTTTGGATGACAAATGATTTTATTAATCGAAACGTGCACAGTTGGAAGGGTACCTTCCGTACACATTTTAAGTGAAATTGATGATTTTAATACTTCTAAGTGAATAATCTGACTGCATTAATTAAGTGGTGCAATGTCAGGAGTCTTTCATCTGTGCACGTGGACTTGTAAGTCAATAACATGATCGTATCAATTGAGACGTGCACAGTTGGGAGTCTCCCATCTTTGCACATGTACAGTTAGGAGTCTCCCATCTTTGCACGTGCCCAGTTGAGAGTCTCCTATATGTGCCCGTGAACCGTTTGTAGGGTGCCATCTGTGCACGTGCACAGTTGGGAGTCTACCAATCTGTACACGTTAACCGTTGCTAGGGTACCATCTGTGCATGTCGACATTTCAACGTGCACAGTTGGGAGTGTCCCATCTGTGCACGCCAAATTTGGCGCGTGCACAGAGGTTCCGGTGTACAGTTGTGCCTGTGGCCAACAACGTGCACAGTTGCACCAGTGGCCATTGACGTGCACAGATGGGCGCGTGCACAGTTGCTCCGTGCACAGTTGTCCGTCACCCGCCGAACTTACTCTACCCCAGAGAAGAGGTATAAAAAACGGGGGAATGTCTCTTGAAAATAATTATAATACAGGGTGTCCCAGACTCAAGTGTCCGGACTTATATAGCCGTATAAAAATAAAAAATAAATAGAAAATTCCTTTTCCAAAAATCAGTTGAAGTTTTAGTTTTTAAGTTATAAAATATTTAAACTGGACCAATCAGGAGCGCCGTATAAACAGCCGTGTGTGCGTGAACAGGATTTCAACGCAGTGTTATCGAAGCGAGCGCAGAGGTGGGGTTAGCGACGGGAGAACACTACGTTGGAATCCCATTCACGCACACGCGGCTGTTTATACGGCGCTCCTGATTGGACCAGCTTGAATATTTTATAACTCAAAAACTAAAACTTCAATTGATTTTTGGAAAAGGAATTTTCGATTTTTTTTAAATATTTTTATGCGGCTATGTAAGTCCGGACACTTCAATCTGGGACACCCTGTATATAAATATCGATATCTTAAACTATTCGAGATATCAATTTAAAAGTTTCAGATTCGTGTTTCACGAAAAAAAATCTATGGGAATCCGCATTAAAACTTTGTTCCCGTGGACATCGTAATTTCCAGGAGTGCCGGATCCACTAGATCCACATCCGGACGGAGCATCGAGACATTGACACCAGCATTACTGGATGAAATTACAGACTACCAACTGCAGGCCTGATGTTCTTACTGCCAGTCTGCGTCAGTACAATAAGAGTAGCGCAAGAAGGCAGCAAAATCGAACATTTCAGGTAGATAAAAGAAGGTTCAATAATGAAATAAGTGTAAAGCAAAATAACCAGCAAGACATAGAAGTTCCACAACTGGAAGACAAGATTTGCTACTGGTCAGGTGTTTAGGGGGAAAAAACAGAAGCAAGTGTGATGCCTACCAGCATCACACTCACACGTTTCAGTGGTTTTGAAAAGGGCAAGTGACTGGAAAGTCCCAGGTCCAGAGATGATGCATAACTTCTGGTACAAGTACCTGACAAGTGCACGTTCTGCGTTTCCAAAGTGTTTTCAAAAGATCATCCAACATTCAGACTACACGGAAAAAATAAGTTGTCGAAACTTCAATTGACTAGTCAACCATTCTAGGATAGGCCACTTTTTTTTTAGAATCTCGTATAATTTTGATTAAAGAACCGCAGACTTCATCGAAAAGGTGAAAAAAGTCATCGAATTATTGGAAGACAATCTAGGAACATCAGTTTTCGAATATTTATTCAGCAGATTTTGACAAAGTTCAAGGCAAACATTCAATTGTTCATAAAAAGTCCTCCAGATTCCAAACAATTTGTAATACAATAACTCTAGCACAGAAACGAATAACTGATTTAGAAGTTGTCGAAGAATTCGTTGACTGTCTTCTACATATCTATATATTCACAATGTACAGTCACACTGGATGCTCAGGTGAAGTGGTATATGTATCAGTCTGAATGGAGTCGCGGTCACCGGCAATGAACAAATGAGCGTGGATTTAAATTTGACTTTTCACTGACATTTGTGCAAAATATTCAATGTGTTAAGTTAGCCGTGGGGTCTAGTGGTTAGGGATAAGTTGCGTTCGATAGGTGTTAGGTAGTTCGAATCTCGCCGCAAAATTTCTTTCAATTTTTCATAGGTTCGTGTGTATCTGTAAAAATAAATATAACTTAAGCGTGAGTCTATGTGAATAACAATATAGTAAATATAACCGCGAAATATATATTTTTTTAACTTGGCTATACTGTTTTCTAAAAACTCGTTAGGAGTCATCGAAAGTTTCATTGACTGGCTTCGAAGCAAGGTTTTGTAAGACGATTCTTCACATTTATGACATACGTTTAACCCTATCCTAGAGTGGTTGACTCAGTCATTCAAAATATCAACAACTAATTTTTTCCGTGTACTTGCTTTAATTTTTTAAAGTTTACAAGATCTGTCCACGTATCAGGACTTCTTAGATCTTGCGAGGATGCTTTGGGAATAAAGAATGAAGTATTTTTATCGTGGGCAACTAAGGATAACAAGATTATTACGCATTACGAAGGGTATCTTTCAAGGGGACTCCCTCAGTACATTATGGTTGTGTTTAACGCTGAATACACTGAGGAAAATACTAAATAGCATGTTTCGTGGATTCAGAGTAAGTGGTAACGAGGATGGTCATCAACTGACCGATCTCCTGTACATGTATGAACTGAAGTTATACGCTAGTGCAAACCAGAATCTGAATATTGATATCCACATAAGGGCATTTCCACGGAATGTGTCATTTTCTTCACAAAAAAAAGTTCCGAAACAAATCGAAACGCATACATTTCAAACTTTTTTCCTACATTCTAAATACATATGGAAACGCATATTTTATCATGGTCAATATTTTTGAGCATGCGCGCAGTTTGCACAAAATATTGAAATTAGTATGTCCATAAGCTTAATTGAATGAATAATATTTTAGGAATGGAAGATCAAGGAGGTTTTTTACTTGTTTTCAAATTCTCAGGATGCTTTCCAGTAGTGTGCAAATCACTATCTTCTTGATTAAAAATATATAACTAGTGTCTGCAAAGAAATAGTGGGACATTATTTGGAAAGTTCGAAACTTTATTACTAAATTTTAAGTCATCATACTTTATCTTTTATTTTAAATCAAGGTCAGTTGTTTTTCCAACACTGAAATTATATCCTGACCATTTAGAAAATAGCAGTTCGCAAATTACACAGTCCGAAGAAAATATATTATCTTACTTATTATTCTTAAAACGAAGTATGTATTGCGAGATATTGAGGAAAGTAAAAGTTAATCTATATTGCTAATTATTCCTTTTCTATTGTGCTCAGCTTTCTTTTAAGCTTCTGCTTGACGTGTTGTTGCCTGGTTTTGCCTTTTTCGCAATAAAAACTCCTGATTTATATTATTTTTGTTTAACAATTATACAAATAAATATCCTATGATATAATATATTTATTATCTGATAATATTTACAATAAATTACTTTGAAATTCGTCCGAAACTACGATCACATTAAATATTTTGTAAAAAATATATAATTCTTTAGTGAGAAGAAGTATAAATGGAACAAATAATAATTACAAGCGAATACATATCTTCGTTGTAATTTTAGTAACAAAAAGCGCCAGTCACTTGAAGAAACACATACAAGTATATAATTTATAATATAAACGCACATTATGTTTTTTCTTGTATATTCTTGTATATTTTTTCTTGTACACAAACTAGTTTTAAAAAGTATAGATATAATAATATTAATGTTTCTCTCTCTGATTTGACTCAAATAAAATTGAATGGAAATTATATACGAATGTATCACGAAAAATGTAATTTCAATAAAATAAGCTAATGAAATTGTGTTTAACGTTTAATTCAATTTTGGTATTGAACATTGTTTTAAATCTTTTTTTTCACCATTAAACTATTATTTTAAATACATTACTTACAAGAAACATTAGAAATACTTTCTCAAACTCTCCTCTAATTCAGTTTGTTGGAAAAGCGTTAACTTATTATAATGATGATAGATTTATTTGCCGAAAAATTTATATAAAAATTATTTTTTATTTTGTATTTTTACTAAAACAATGTTAGTTTGCGAGAAACTTTAGGTCTTTCAAATATAAAAACCTATTTGTTCTAAAAATATATTTAGACGAGTAATTTGATAGAAAAAAGTAATATTTTTCCATTATTTACCTGTTTTTTTTTTTAATATTGCAAAATATTATAATTTTTTGAAAGAGTTTCAGACAAAAGTTATTCCTTACAATAAAATGGAACTTTTTTGTAGACTAGAATCTTTCTGTTGACATGAAATTTTTCATGAAAAGCCATTTATATACATATTTTAACTTTGATTTTTATTAAATGCACATGATTTTTTAAGCACATAATTTTCCTTGCGGAGACGTTTTTTGGCCATCGAAATACAGCAAAATTAGCAAAAAATTAAATCCTATCTTGACGCGCGCGATTTTTACAGCTGCTAGCCCTGGAATGGACATTTTCGCTGAAAATTTTGAGTGGACATTTTAGCCTTAAATTGGACATAACTTTTACGCGCACTGCGATATTAAGTTTATCCGTGGTGAAACTTCTTCGGCCCAAAACACTGTTTAATTTCCGTGAGCATAGAAAAGTAAGCTTCAAATATTCTTGGAGTAAAGTAAGTTGATGGAGTGGACATTTTTTTGCCAAATTCAAAATTTTCAATATTTGAATATGTGATACTTCGGTAATTTTAGAAACACACCTCTTTCCCTTATATGGTGACTGCTGGCCACCTAAATTTAAATTCTTTAATAATAGATTTAATCCTTTCACAATGTTTCATAATAATGAATTGAAAAGAGATATTTCGGGTTTCAATCGTATGCAAAACTACGAATCTTGCCGACGTTTCGTGAACATTGCAGTTCACTTCTCCAGGGCTGACATCGTAGAGAACATATAGAAGAACAACGTAACCTGAAAATTCAGTTTCAGGTCAGCCCTCAAGAAGTGAACTGCAATGTTCACGAAACTTCGGCAAGATTCGTAGTTTTTCACACGATTGAAACCCGAAAAATCTCTTTTAAATTTACTATAATAAATCGTGATTTGATATTGTTGATTTTTTCATTGTTTTGATTTTATTGATTTCATTGATGTTTTTCATTTCTTTATGATATTGAAAATTATTTTATTTTATTGTTATTACTGATTTTATTGATTTATTTGGGTTTTTGATTAAAAAATAGAATCAATAAAATCAATAAATTGAATAAAATCACTAAAATCAGTAAACTTGGGATTTTATTGATGTTGTTTATTTTATAGATTTTGTTGATAATAACTTGCTTTTATTTATTATAGCGATTTTATTAAATTGATTGATTTATTCAATTCTTTTTACAAATTTTAAAAAATCAAATAAATCAATAATATCACTAAAAATAATCAAATAAAATAATTATCAATATAATACAAAAAATGAACAACATCAATAAAATCATTAAAATCAAAACAATAAAAAATAAAAAATATCAATAAATTGAATTTTATTCAATTTATTGACTTCATTCATTCATTTGATTGTATTTTTTAATAGAAAATTTAAATAATTACAATAAAAAAAGCAATAAATTTAACAAAATCAATAAATTGAATAAAATCACTAAATTCACTATAATCAGTAACATTTTGATTTTAGTGGTGTTGTTTTTTAATTTATTTTGTTGATAATAAATTGATTTTATCAATCTCAGTAATCTCCTTCAATTTATTTATTGTATTGATTAATTTGATTATGTTTTATATAAAAAATCGAATATTTATACTGATTTTCTTTATTTTATTAAAAATTACAATGAAATAAGTCAATAAAATCAATACATTGAATAAAATCATTGAGAACAGTAAAATAAAATTATTATCAATAAAATAAAATTAATGAACAACACCAATAAAGTCAATAAATTCACTAAAATCAGTACAATTTTGATTTTGTTGACTACAATTTGACTTTAGTGATTTTATTCAATTTATTGATTTATTTCATTGTATGTTGTAATGAAATAAAGTAAATCAATATAAATATTCGAGTTTTTATTAAAAAATACAATAAAATGAATCAACAAAAACAATAAATTGAATGAAATCACTAAAATGAGTCAAATCAATTTATTATCAATAAAATGAACAACATCAATAACATCAACCAAATCAATCAAATAAAATGTATACTGGTTTCACTGATTTTATTTATTTGATCGAAGTCTCTCATCGTCGCGAAATTCGGAATGACTAGTCAAATATTTTTCACAAGCTTGGCTAGTCGTCCCGAACTTTCGGGACGATTAGTCCATTACCTTTTCCAACTCCCCTAATTTTTCGACAGATTGATAAAACTATTTTTGCAATACTGTACGGGAAAATCTCAGTATATGCACCGAAAAATGAGCAGGAAATGGCCGATTCTTGATGAAGTCAAAGTGTGCGGGAATCATAACATTCCCGCACCAAATTTCATGCGGGAATGTTGACCATCAAGCATACTTTGAAGGAAAGTGTGTATCTGCTGTATTCCACGCACGGAAATTAAGGGAACCGCTAGTTTCTGATTGGTCGCAAGAATTATCACAACCAATCTGAAGCCACCGGATGCGTGATCCAACAGTATAAGCTGCCATTGGTCAAAATTTTACGCGCGCGATTCAAAATCGATTTAGTTTAATTCAATTTTGACTTGCGGGCCAGATGACAGCCAATTGCAGAATTTGTTGATTGAATCAACAGGCCAAAAACAAAACAAAAAAAAACAAAGAAGAAGAAGTTGAGCGTTTAGGTTAGTTTGGCTGGTGCAACTTTGTCATATGAGAAAAGTTGTATAAAAATGTTTGTGGACAGTGACTCCGAAGATTCGGAATTTGTACCTGCCGATATTCTACAGGAAGCAGAAGATCCCAGTTTAGACACGTTGCCGGATGTATCGAGAATCAAATATAAAAAAATGTATAACGATGAGTTTAAAACGTGGAGAAAAAGCAGGAATACAAATTCATTCTGTGAGGAAGTACTGTTGGTGTTCTTCAAGAATCAGGCAGAGACACTGGCCCCTTCTACACTGTGGGCTCGGTATTCTATGCTGAAATGCACTATAAATGCTTACGATAAAGTCAATATCGGCACTTATATACGATTAACTAATTTCTTGAAGAAAAACTCCAAGAATTACAAAAGTAAAAAAGCGAGTACATTCACGCAAGAACAGCTAAATAAATTCTTAACCCAAGCTCCAGATCACCAGTATTTAGCAACGAAGGTATGTCAATATAAAGTATATAACATGAATAAAAAATAGCTTGGGTCCTAAATGGGACTCGTCGTTTTATTGAGTTATTATTATTTTTAATAAAAATATATCGTTAACAGCAATAGAGAGGTAAAAATTAATGTCACTTTATAATATAGATGTCATTTATTACAATTGGAATACAGATTACTCAAAATTAAAAATGACATCTATTTTTACCTATTTATTACAGTTTACGAGATATTTAATATTAAAAATTATAATAACGTTAAGTCTCATTCAGGTCCCAGTGGGACGTACCTAGAAAGTTCTTGCTATTGTGGTAAAAATAAATATGACAGTGGCATTAATTTTCTATATTGCTTACAGGTTGCTTGCATTTTTTGGGATAAGTGGCGCATGCAGGAGATCTGAACTTTTTAACATGGTTATGAAGGATCTTGATGACCGTGGAAATCGCGTGCTATTCATAAAGCTTCCAAAAACGAAAACTGGTGTTGTCAGAGATTTTGCTGTTATGGACGAATTCTACGATATTTACAAAAAATGCGTAACTCTGCGTCCAGAAAATGTAAAAGGCGACAAGTTTTTTGCAAATTACCAAAAAGGGAAGTGTACTCGACAATCTATTGGTGTCAACAAGTTTGGAAACATGCCAAAAGAGATCGCCACGTTTTTGGAATTGCCTGATCCAGAATTATATACGGGGCACAGCTTCCGACGAACTGGAGCAACAACACTGGCTAATTCCGGAGGTAAATTCTCCGATATCAAACGACTTGGAGGCTGGAAGTCCAACCTAGTTGTGGAGGGTTACATTGACGATTGTGATGCTAGAAAAAGAAAAACTTGTCAACAGATAGCAGGAGCTATACTGTCATCAAATCAATTGCCAGTACCAAATTGCGCAAATATTGACCACAATCTAACTGTTCATGCATCAACGTCCAAGAGCTGTGAAAAGCACTTTCAATCGTCAAAATTGGACGTTTCATTTAACGTCACTCCATCTGGTGAACAGTAGATATATAAGGGGGTTTCTGGATCAACTAGTATTAGTGCGTGTCTGTGTGAGGTAGCCTGTGTGCGTGTGTCCGTGTGAGGTAGTATTAGTGTGCCTGTGTGAGGTGGCCTGTGTGCGTGTGTCCGTGTGAGGTTGACATTGAGACCGTTCTCGAACATTCTCGAAGGTCCTGACGACGTCATAATAATAATGATAATAATAATAAAACAGCTTCAAGGTTATTTCTTATCTAAGGCATGCCACGTAAATACTTTCACTGTGTGAGGTAAGCCTGTGTGAGGTA
The DNA here is from genome assembly GCA_932178445.1 of Andricus quercusramuli. Classification (NCBI taxonomy): domain Eukaryota; kingdom Metazoa; phylum Arthropoda; class Insecta; order Hymenoptera; family Cynipidae; genus Andricus; species Andricus quercusramuli. The sequence goes on along the minus strand of CAKNXH010085379.1, from coordinate 494 downwards.
AGCCTGTGTGAGTTAAGCCTGTGTGCGTGTGACTGTGTGAGGCTGGAATGGAGGCGGTGTTGCTCAGCTTCTAGAACATTCTAGAGGGATCCTAAAGCTTCTATGAACATTCTATTGCTCATGATGACGTCACAGTAATATTGCACAATTGTGCCAGCTAAAGACGGGTTCTAAGCCACCGTTTCTGAGCCACTCTTACAAGAGGGATGCAGAGCCACTTTAGCTTCTAGAACATTCTCGAGGGTCCTGATGACATCATCATGCATTCCTACCTTATCTACATTGATACAAGAGGGTTAGTGGACCTGCTGTATCTACATCGAGAACATTCTACCATGATGATGACGTCACAGTAATATTGCGCAATTCTGAATTCATACAAGCAGCTTCAAGGTTATTTCTTATCTAAAGCATGCTACGTGAATACTTTCAAGGTTATATTTTGCGTTGTCCTGGCAATTTCTACTGCGCCATATAGTTATTGCAAGAAAAAC
>CAKNXH010085376.1:29294-51418 GCA_932178445.1 Andricus quercusramuli | reverse complement strand
AAAAATAATCTTTTTGGAAATATAACAGTGTGGATAGAGTCTCTGATCTTTGGGCTCCTTGAAAATACCCACTCCGATTTTTGGCAGGGACCCGAACGAAATTTTCGTTCCATTTCGTTACTGCTAATTAAAACAATTCATTTGAATCCAAGCATCAATGTAATTTCAGATATTATATAAATCCGGCCAAATCTAGAGACAGCAGATCAAAGTTTAGTAAAAAATCACTCTTTTCTATCAATAACGAAATGGAACGAAAGTTTCGGTCGGGTCCCTGATTTTTGGGTTTCGACCCTTAACATGAAAAATCAACCCCTTAGCACAACGCAGATATGACTTTTTCAAAAAATAATCTTTTTGTGAATTTTACAGTGGAGATAGTGTCTCTGATTTTTGGGCTCCCCGAAAATACCCACTTAGCTTTTTGGGCTCCAACCGTTGACATAAAATAAATACCCCTTGACACAACGCATTTATGACTCTGTGAAAGAATAATCTTTTTGAGAATTTTACAGTGTGGATAGAGTCTCTGATTTTTGGGCTCCTTGAAAATACTCACTCCGATTTGTGGGCTCCAACCCTTAATATGAAAAATCAACCCCTTAGCTCAACGCAGATATGACTTTGGCAAAAAATAATCTTTTTGTGAATTTTACAGTGTGGATAGTGTCTCTGATTTTTGGGCTCCCGGAAAATAACCAATTCGATTTTCGGGCTCCAACCCTTAACGTTAAAAATCAACCCGTTGGTACCATTCAGATATGACTTTCTCAAAAAATAATCTTTTTGGGAATATTACAGTGTGGATAGCTTCTCTGATTTTTGGGCTCCTCGAAAATACTCACTCCGATTTTTGGGTTAAAACCCTTAACATTAAAAATCAACCCCTTGGTACCACGCAGATGTGACTTTCTCCAAAAATAATCTTTTCTTTATATATACATGCAAAACCCTCGTTCGCCCACCGTTTACAGACATCGAAAATGGCCAATTCCACACTGTGCGCGAAAGCAATGAGCAAAATCCCCAACATCGATGACCAAAACGCTGTCACCGGTTAGCAAAATGGTCTCCAGGGTTACCAAAATATTTTGGCCACCGGTTGCCATCTAGCGTCGTAAGCGGTTACTACGTTTTGGCCACCAGTTGCCATCTAGCGTCGTAAACGGTTACTATGCGAACATCATTTTCGGTGAGCTTGCGTTTATCTCGTTCGTGACAGTTTGCTTTCGTTCATTTTCGTTCAAGTAATTCGTTGCATGAAGAGATTAAAGAGTTTATTACAAGCTAAGATGCAAACGGCAAAAAAATCATAGAAATGGATTTCGCTGACGAAGACAGCATTGCAAGTTTCGATGACCTACCAAAAATGATAGAGTAAGCAGACAACATTGTGTTATTTTCAGGAAAGATAAACATTTTTAGAGATATTTTTTGTCTTGTGAGGGGCCCAGCCCCCCGAGGGAGCTCCGCCCCTCGGTCCCGATGGGGCCCAAAAATCGGAAGACTCTATCCACACTGTAAAATTCTCAAAAAGATTATTCTTCCACAAAGTCATATATGCGTTGTGCCAAGGGGTTGTTATGTTACGTGAAGGGTTGGAGCCCAAAAATCGGAGTGGGTATTTTCGAGGAGCCCAAAAATCAGAGACTCTATCCAAATTATTAAATTCCCAAAAATATTATTTTTTGAGAAAGTTATATCTGCGTGGTACCAAGGGTTTAATTTTTAAAATTAAGGGTTGGAGCCCAAAAATCGGAGTGAGTATTTTCGAGGAACTCAAAAATCAGAGAATCTATCCACACTGTTAAATTCCCAAAAAGATTATTTTTGAGGAAGTCATATCTGCGTTGTGCTAAGGGATTGATTTTTGGTAAAAGCTACCACAGGGTTCGCATCCAGCCCCTTGACATTGCCGTCCGGCGACCTATGGTTTTGGCCGAGTCGAGCGCTGGCCGTACAGTCTTATTCAAAAAGACGCACGGTTTGCAGTGCGAACCCTCTGTACCCTCTGTACGAACCCATCGTCGAGATACATTAGAGACACTAGGAAAAGGAAAAGAAAGCAAATACAGAGCAGCACTACATATCATGGGGTCCCGTCTGGATGTATGCTACCTATTTAAAATTATTTTACTGTTTTTTTATTTTTTTATCTAAATGTGTCTAGTCGCCACTAATACTTCTGTATGCTCTAATGAGTCCCCGAGACAAATTTAGTTGAAAATGTCAAAAAGTCCCCTGAGTACATATGAATATCTTGGTTAGATTCTTAAGAACCTTGTTAGTTTTTGTTTATATAATTTTTTTCCAAGATGAATTTTTAAAAGAATACAAATTATTGACAAATAAAAATGCATTTTTATCTTCGGAAAAAAAATCAAAATAGTTGAATTTTTAAGCAAAAATATACATTTTCTACAAGATAGCTACAACGATTAAGTCAGTAAAGTATCAATTAAATAAGTAATGTTCATTCAGTCATTAAAATAATTCATAAAGCCTAATTTTCAGTGACTAATTATTATTAATACGCAATATAAAATTGATTCAAATCTGGGATAAATGATCTTTAATTTAACCAAATAGTCACATTCCCAAGCGAGAAAGACTAATTTTTTTCAAGACAGTTGCATTTTTAACAGGAAAGTTCATTTTTCAGCAAAAAAGATGAATATTCCTTTAAGAAGATTTATTTTCAAACAAAATTCACGAATTTTCGATTAAATTGATTGATTTTGAAATAAAAGAGACGAATTTTTTTCTACGCATTTGCATTTTCAACACACAAATATGAATAGTCGAAAAGAAAATCAATTTATTAATTAATGATTTTAAATAAGTAGCATACATCCAGACAGGACCCCATGATATGTAGTGCTGCTCTGTATCTGCTTTCTTTTCCTTTTTCTAGTGTCTCTAAAGCTGGGTTTACACCAAGCGAGCATCGTTCGCGAACGCTGTTCGCGAACATTCTCGAACAGGAGGCTCGCTCGATGTAGACGCTTGCCCGCACCGAACAGTGCTCGTGAACGCTGTTCGCGAACGTTCGTTCGTGCTCGTCCGGGTTCGGCCGCTTATCGGTAAATCGACGAACTATCAAAGGGATTCAGAGTTCGTTGCGCGTCCGGTGTAAGCGGTACTTCGACAGGAGCACGCACAGCATTTTTCGGAGTACATCGAATTTATTGTTTTTATTCTAAAACATGGAGTGGGACAACGAAAAGTGCCTGGAAATAATTGGCTTTTTAATTTTCCCGTTTGAAATTCTTTAAAATTTAAAAAAAATGGAAACCGCTATAGTTGAATCATTTGTTTAATAAAATTATTCAGTTTTTATTTTTTTTTTACATCTTCATGTTTGAAATCTTAATCCTAAACAAAAGAATAGTTGAATAAATTTCTTCAAAAATGAAATTCAAATTTGGTTCTTATCATTATAACATATTATATTAATGAAATTAATATTATATTAATCACATTTCATGAAATAGTACAATTTTCAATTATTTTCGTTTGGAATTCTTTAAAATTTTGAAAATTGGAAGCCGCTGTAGTTGATTCATTTGTTTAATAAAATTATTCTGTTTTTATTTTTTTGTGCATCTTCATCTTTGAAATCTTAATACTAAACAAAAGAAGCGATAAATAAATGTCTTCAAACATGAAATGCAAATTTGGTTCTTACCATTATATCATATTATTATATTAATTATATCAATATTACATTAATAAAATTAATATTATATTAATCACATTTCATGAAATAGTACAATTTTCAATTATTTTCGTTTGAAATCCTTTAAAATTTTGAAAAAATTGACAGTTTTGATAATGTGGGTGCCATGTTCGTGCACTTTTGTCGGAAAACGGACGAATGCTCGCGAATAACTGCTCGGCTGTGCTCAGCTCAGGCAGTGTGAACGGGAAGCTCCCCCCTGTTGACGAATGCTCGCAAGCATTCGCAAACGTTTGCGAACGTTCACGAATTTGATGCATGCCGTCTCGCCGTTTCAATTTTAAAGTGAAGCTGTGCAATACGCTCGCGAGTCTTACTCAGACGTACTAAAGTATCGTTAGTTCTGTTGCCGCTAAGCAGGGAGACCGCCTTTCGTAAACTACACAGTTCAGATTCCAGAGATTAACATCTTCGGCGAGCAAATCAGGGAGGGCAGTATTAGCTTCAGTTAATTTGTCCATCCTGAGGAAGACTTTTTGGTGGATAGATCTCGTACTTCTCATGTTGGCATTATCGGCTATCTGCAAAGGTGGTCTTGCTGGAACGGGTGGAATGTTCGCTGCAGGATGTTGCTCTTCTTCTTGTTGATAAAGAGCTTCATATCCATTTTTTCGGAAAAAGAATATCTGATCTCTCAAATACTAAGGCGTTTTATAAGCATATTCCGGGTGCATATTGACCCAACGATCATGTAAGCTCTTCATGAATCCTCTTCGCGCCGGTGTGTGCTTCTTTGCCAACAGGTAAGGATGTCCCTGCTGAGTTGGTCCGACCATTTAAATCGATGTTCTCGCGATTGTCCGGGGCCATTGCCTGGACGTCGCCTCGGTTCGCTCCTATTGCCACTCCCAACTGAACCATGGCCCCCATCCGAGAGAGGCCTGTTGTGGGCGGCACTGCGCGATACTGGTATCGCACAGTGCGGAAAAAGTACATTTTTTGGTTCAAAATACGATTCCTGCTGTATCTGTGGACCGATTTAGATTTTTTTGTTTAGAAAAAAGCTGAGAAAATTCCGGAGAGAATTGTCGAGGCCGATTTTTTAAAAAGATCTCCAGTTTTTTATAAATAAACAATTATATGGTAAAAAAAATGACAATTTTTTTGTTTAGTCCTCTGGCTTCTTAAAAATAGAGTAAAAAGTTTCGCAATCAACTCAATTTGATAGTGCAACATTACTAGAAGATTATCCAATAGCGAGCAATAAACAAAAAAATTTGATAATAAACAAATAATTTGTTAAAGGTTCATTTTCGCGATTTTCATTATTTTCATATTATTTTTCCTCGTCTTGTAAGTAATTCATTGCATAACATCACTATGATGGAAAAATTTCGTATTTAAATAATAATTAACAATAATATAAACAAATTTCATTAAAAAATGTGCACTTTGGGTGTGTTTTGAGGAAAAACACCGGTCTGCACTTATAATTAGCTAACTCGAGGCAATTTTAATACAAAAGACAACTGAACAATAATATTTATAATTGTTATAAACAAATTTTATAACAAATAAAAAAGGCCGGAAAAAAGTTTTTTTTCATTATCAATTGAGTAAAAAATCTTCAATTGCCTCAATTTTCCAGTGAAACGATACTAAAGGTTAATTCAATAGTGAAAATTAAACAAAAAAATTTGTTAATTGACAAATTATTTGTTAGAAGTTGATTTTCTCATATTTTTATCATTTTTATATTATTCTTTCTTATCTTGTGACTAATTCATCCCATAACAAATGAAAGTCGGGACACTCATGAGTCTGATGAAAGTTTTTCTCCGAGAGTTGAGAAGCTGCATCACATACATTATGGTACGCGGCTTCACCCAGGCATTATTTCATCTCCCTGTACTAAATGTTCATGATTATTCTTGTTCATCTTTTAACAATCGTGAACTGATATTATTCTATACTATTACATAGGTCCTACTAATTGAAATTGCGTTAAAGTTTAATGGTTGCTGATCTTCATTTGTTAGTTTTGTGGCGTAACAAATGACAGTCTCATTGATCTGAAGTTAGGCAAAGAAAATAACGCATGCTTTTATTTATCGGATTATTTTTCATTCTCATATGTTCTGAGCCATTTAGTTTGCATTAATTTTCATTCTTTCTCAGTATGTATACATATAATTTAGAAATGAATTCTATTAGAGTGCCGAATAAGATTCTAAGTGATCTGTTAATCGCAAGTACTAGTAAAGACGTAAGAATACTGTTAGCCTACCTTCGCACGGCTAACTTGATAGATAATGAGCAAGTCAATTTGACACGAGAAATCTTGTTCCGGCACTTCGTTCCGTCTTTTGAAAAAAGATGGAAGAGTGCGTTCTATAATGCAGATAAATTTTCTAAACTGAACAGTGCATGGTTATCATCTGATTCCATCATATCATTGGATCCCACAAAAGTAGGCAGAAGATCTTCAGAAGATTTTGAAACCAGTTCGAAATCAACTAAAACAAGGAAAACACTTTCTCTTGTTGACTCATATTCTCAAATTGAAACTGAAAATGCTTTTTTGATTAATTTGTGCTCTTCTGGGAAGAGGAACTTGGCTAAGGAGATAAGAAGTATGATATCAAGAGTTGAAGATAAAGAACATGGAGAACATGAAGAATTTCAAGGACAAATTTTAGCCATTTACTTTAGAAGAAGCTATTTCTGTGGCTGAAGACACAAAATTGACGAAACATCAATATGAAACTATTAGACTACAAGCTAAAGCACATAATTCTGACATTTTCCCTCTTTATAAAAGTCTTGAGGAAGCCAAGAGAGAGGTCTTCCTCCCGAAAAAAGCATAACAGTTACAGAGTCTGGGGTGAGGATTGAATTGCAAGATTTGTGCGATCATACAGTGAAGCGTATGTTGGAAATTCCAAATATTTTGCCACCATATATAGTTGAAGGGAAAATTTTCGTCATGAAGTGTCAATATAAATATGGTTGTGATGGCTCATCTGACCAGAGCGAATATAATCAAAAGTATTGTGGAACAGAAAAATCAGATGCAGGAATCTTTATGATGTCAATGGTGCCATTACGAATAATTCAAACTTGTTCCCATAAACATGATAAGAATTGTTTGGAATGTGCAAAGCCCTTGACAATTTGGAAAAACGAGAATCCTGGATCTACAAGATTATGTAGGCTGGTCATGTTTGAACATGCACCAGAAACTAAGGAACGAACCACGACAGAAGTTGACTTGATGGAAGACAAAATAAGAAAACTCAAACCTACAAAAATAAAAGTACCGAATAGTCGTTTTACCATAACTGTCTTTCATGATTTCGCGTTGACTATGGTAGGTGGAAAGGTGTGTCAGGCTCTTTCTGGAACAACTTCTGCTGCCAAATGTTACATTTGTGATGCGAAACCATCGCAGATGAATGACTTACATAAACTTGTAGATAAAACAGAGAAGGTACAAAATTTCAGATACGGACTCTCTACATTGCACGCGTGGATTCGTTTGATGGGATTGATACTGCACATAAGCTATCGTTGAGGATTCTGCAAGTACAAGCAAAAACTGACGAAGAGAAAGCGAAAATGAAAACTGCAAAACAGAGAGTCCAAAAAGAATTCCGTGATAAGATGGGGCTCATTATAGATGTTGTAAAACATGGCTCGGGAAGTACTAATATAGGAAATACTGCTAGAAGATTTTTCAGAGATCCTGATTTGACTTCCGAAATTACAAATGTCGACAGGGAGTTGATCCGTAGACGCGACATAATTTTGCAAGCAATGGCTTCAGGGGAGGCAATTGACACTTACAAGTTCGGAAATTATTGCCAAGAAACCACGCAAATGTACGTCAATCTTTATAATTGATACTACATGCCAGTAACAACACACAAGATTCTCATACATGGAGCCAAAATTCTTGAATCTGCTTTCCTCCCCATGTGTCAATTGACGGAAGAAGCTCAAGAGGCGAACAACAAAATTTTCAGACATCTACGAGAGTTTCACACTCGAAAATGCAGCAGAGAGGCTACTAATAAAGATCTTGGACGGAAATTGCTGATTTCAACCGACCCAAAAATTGTAAATCAGAGGCAAAAATGGAAAAAGAAAGTAATGCTCCTAGATCCTGAAGCTCAAGACTTGCTTAAGACGTAAAATGGAAGCCTGGAGTCATATTTTGGCAATGATAGAAGAACTTGCTTCAGAATTTTTTTGTTTAATTTTCATTATTGAATTAACTTTTAGTATCGTTGCTCTGGCAAATCGAGGCAAGTTAGGAATTTTTTACTCAATTGATAATGAAAAATGTTTTTCTTCAAAACACACTCAAAGTGCACATTTTTTAATGAAATTTGTTTATATTATTGTTAATTATTATTTAAATACGAAATTTTTCCATCATAGTGATGTTATGCGATGAATTACTTACAAGATGAGGAAAAATAATATGAAAATAATGAAAATCGCTAAAATGAACTTTTAACAAATTATTTGTTTATTAACTAATTTTTTTGTTTATTTCTCGCTATGGGATAATCTTCTAGTAATGTTGCACCATCAAATTGAGTTGATTGCGAAACTTTTTACTTTATTTCTAAGAAGCCAGAGGACTAAACTAAAAAAATTGTAATTTTTTTACCATATATTTGTTTATTTATAAAAAAATGGAGATCTCTTTCAAAAATCGGCCTCGACAATTCTCTCCGGAATTTTCTCAGCCTTTTCTAAAAAAAATATATCTACATCGGTCCACAGATTCAGCAGGAATCGTATTTTGAACCAAAAAATGTACTTTTTCCCCACTGTGTGTCGTAACAGCATGATTCGTTGCATTGGGGAGTTAGCCCAAAGCAACGTGGCTGACTGCAAGAGCCGAAGCTCTCGGGCGATGGGGTCGCAACATCCCTACACCATCATTATTATATATATATATTATTATTATTTATTATATATATATTTTTATTATTGATTATAAAAAATCATCTTTTATTATTATTTAATATTATTATATATATTTAGTTTTATTCACGTTTCCTTGCCATTTCTCCGTGTTACGTTTCCTTTTCCGAACAGTTTCAACACGTTCATTTTCAGACATTTTTGCGATGGACAATCGGATATTTTATTCTAAATAACTGATGCTTCTCTATAAATCACAAACTTTAACATAAAAAGATTACGCTCGACGAAGTAGATGCAGAACGAAAAAAATCATACTTTTGAGGTTGTTGAATGTTGTGTACTATAAGCGAACTGACTATAAATAAACAGCGGTTTTTCAAGTTGGGACACTAAATTGTGTTGGAAACTTGGAAATAGCTATCGCGAAACACTAAATAAAATAACAAAGGCCGATAACCGGAGCAGCGGCAGCGTGTGTTGACTTCAACTCGCTGCCATTTGCACAATTGTCAACCGATTTTCTTCAAATTTTCAGGAAAACTTTCTCACAGTCTAGTAAACAACTTTCTCGCGATAAGTTGTTTCAACTAACATGTTTTCGATGACCGTCCCACTGGTCGAAGTTAGCGAAACGTGGTTTTCGTTCGGCATTAATTTGTTATTGAACAACAATAAACATATTACATTTTTAAACAAATTGCGTTGTTTATAGTCATCGCTTATGTATTGGGAATACACCATATAAATTTCAAGCAATTTTATCAATAAACGGCCAAATAATCGCGAGCTGTGTTTCATAAAACATCGATTTTCGATCGGAAAATTTTCTAGGTTTTTATAGTTTATCTTGGGTAAAAATTGTCGAATGTTTGATGTTTGATGAGAAAAATTTGTCGGTCGCGTCAAGGTGAATACGAAGATATATTTTTTTTACGTTTCGGCCACTTTTTTGTCATCGATCTATTTTCCGAGTGGACAATACTTCTACGCGGTTTCGAGCGCTTATCTAGTTCTTGCATCCGTCACCTCAATTTAGCTAAGTTTCAACCCAATAAAAAAATAGCTTAGAATCGATTGTCAACGTGGAATCCAAATAATAATAAATAATTGTGACTATTCATGCATAATGCTTTTTGTAAAATGTCAGGTCATCCTCTATAATAATGTATCCATCTATAAAATGAGGGGATATTGTTGCATGCCGAATGTAGAATCAAATAAATCGTTAAACTACTCATTTTTCGATACTTTAAAATATTTTTATCAGTTCTGTATATGTGACGTGCGCCGAAGAAAGGGGGCTTACTCTGAAAAAATCGAAATCGAGGTTTTTACACCTTTCGATAGTTTTTGATTTGCTCTTTTTAATGAAACCATCGAAAAAAAATTCTGAGCGTTATTATTGCTAATAATTGAGTTGATAGGTACCCGAGAAATCGTGCTTTCGCTCAAGAGCTCGAGATCCCGTGAAACACCTCCCACCACTCACCACTACATCTCCGCGTCTCATCTATTACCCCGTCCGTGAGCAGCGCCGCTATATGCGTGAGAATGTAGTGGCAAGCGGAGAGGGAATATTTCGTGGTCTTCCCTCTCTCCTAAAAGTCGCGTCTATCGGGTCGACTTCGACCGCTCGTCCTGAAAAATCTGGTTTTCCAGAGTAAGCCCCCTTTCTTCGGCGCACGTCACATATAGTTAAATGATTTTTCAAATTGTTATCAAGTTTTGTTGCCGCATGTCATGTCACTCTGCCCAATGTGTGCACATTGGCTGAGAAAGTGTTAAAAATAATATTCCGGCTTATATTTTCAACGAAAAAATTTTTTTTTTTAACGGAAGCTGAATAAATTCTTAAGAATTCAGCGAGAGCTGATTTTAAAAAGAAGTTGATAATTTTTTTAATTCAAGTATAAACTTTGCAAAAATTAAAAGTCTTAAGTTTCCGATGCATTAACATTACATAAATTGTTCAGTTCATAAATTGTTATCGGTAATTGCAGATTCGGAAAATACTAATGGAGAGTTTATAATAAATTAATAATTTGTTATTAAGAATTGTATTGTTACAAAAAGCATTCTTTGATTTTGCAATGACTTTGAATATTTATAAAGTGACTTTTGTTTGTAATCCAATTTGAAGTTATGTACAAGCATGATAAAAATAAATTGAAGTATATTTCTCATTCTTATAAGCAAATAATATAAACAAACGCAGAATTTAAGCAATTTTTGAAAGTTTGAGGTACTTTTTTTTGGAAATTTGTTTAATTGGTATGTCAGTGATATTCCGGAGTAGTACATTGATATTCTTTGAAAAATGTAATTATTATAAACCAATTCGCAATTTAGGTCAATTAAAAGTTGTGTGCAGCAGCGTAACATGATATATTTTTCGAACCCTTTTTGGCCAGACCTTTTTTTTCTGCTATTGGAGCTCTTTCATATACGTTCAGAATACGACAATTGTTTCCACCTGAATTTTTTACTTTTGCACGTATTTCTTCACCTTCACGTTAGTGTAACAGGGTGTCCAGAGATTCTTAGGAACGAAATTCAAGGTATTTTCCAGGTTTTCCTAGTCAAGAAGTCAAGTTTTTCCAGGTCTCCTTTTTTTTTACATCAAAATCAAATAGTGAAATAACCATTTGTTATCCATGTAAAAAAAAAGCCATTTCATTTTTTGTTGGTCAATAATTTCTAAAAAAGGCAGAACCATAAATAAACAAATTTTTAATTTTTTGAGAACATAAGTCGTCTTTGAAACCTTACAATATTTGTGAATTCGTTGAAATTTCTTGAAGTTCATAAAATCGTTGTGAAATCTTGAAATTTCTGTCAAATCTTTTGGATCTTTTCAATTTTTTGTAAAATATTTGAAATCTTTGAAAACATTAAAATCCTTGAAAACTTTCTTCACCTTCACGTTAGTGTAACAGGGTGTCCATCGATTCTTAGGAACGAAATTCAAGGTATTTTTCAGGTTTTCCAGGTCAAGAAGTCAAGTTTTTCCAGGTCTCCTTTTTTTTACATCAAATAATGAAATAAACATTTGTTATCCATGTAAAAAATAAGCTATTTCATTTTTTGTTGGTCAATAATTTCTAAAAAAGGCAGAACCATAAATAAACAAATTTTTAATTTTTTGCGAACATAAGTCGTCTTTGAAACCTTAAAATATTTGTGAATTCGTTGAAATCTCTTGAAGTTCATAAAATCGTTGTGAAATCTTGAAATTTCTGTTAACTCTTTTGGAATCTTTTCAAATTTTTGTAAAATATTTGAAATCTTTGAAAACATTAAAATCCTTTAAATCTTTGAAATGTTGTACAATTTTTTTGTTTCTCAATCTCTTCAGTGAGCTTCGTAACAAAAAACAAATTTTTGGTGTTGTATAAATTATCCTTGATATTTCAGAAATCTCTAATCTTCAATTGATAAATTCAAAATATTCAGAGATAATCCTTAAAATTACAAAAAATGCAAACAAAACTTAGAGATGAAAACAATTAAATAGATTAGTTTGTTGAGTACTATGTCACTGGGATAATTGCGTTTTCAAAAATGGTGAAAAAAAATTTCAAGGACCAATTTCAGAGGAATTTCTCAAACATGTGCTTTTTACGACGTTAGACTGTCTATGGTCTAGGAAGGTGTGTACAGTTAAAGAGGTTAGACTACACTGTACTTGAGTTCTTGGGAAAATGGGTACAAACCAAAATCTGTCAATTTCAAAGGGAGTTTTCGTTCTTCTGTTTCTTCCTTTTTTTAAATGATTTCAGTATTCAGGGTGGACCGGTACGGTTCTTTCGCTCTAGATGGAAGTTTAAAGTATCGAAATAACCAATTTTTTAAAAGTGTGTGAAAATTAAAAAATTACAAAATTACATGGATTTCATATCAGATTTATAAGGGAATTAATGTTTCCCTTTCACAATGGAATATAGGACATAACAACAGAAGGATAAGTCGTTCTTCTTTATGTTTTTCTACTTGTGTGGAACTGAAGTTTTTTAGAAATTTTAACACGTCATCATGATTTCGCGGAAATTTGACAGATTGTGGGGAAAAGAAATAATTAATATATGGAAATGTTATACATAAAGAGAGAGGGCATCAATGAAATCAATTTGAAAAGAGACCTTTAGAGAGATAACAAAGCATTTGATACCTTTATCGAATTTTTATAGGAAACATTGGAAATTAATGTAATTTAATTTCAAACTAATTGGCAATTAAAATAAGTATTAAAGTGCAAAAATGATTTAGAAATATTAAGGATTAACACTTAAACCGAAAATTGAAAGTTAAATTTTCATCCAAAATAAAAAAAAAAATGAAAAATAATGTAAATAACAGTACGATAAGAAACTGCAGTCTCATATATACATACATTACTAATATAAAGCATATGATAGAAATATTTTTTCGTAGTATCCTATAAAATTATACCCTGATGAGGAGATCTAAACGATCTCGAAACGTGTTGGTCCCAAAAGAAGTATAAAAAAGACGGAGAAAGAGAAAGGAAATTAGATTGAGGATGGCTTGGTTGTCTTTTTTCCAATTCTCTCCCTCTTTTTTCCTCTGGTTATATACTTGTCTCTAATGAGCCGATTAAAACGTTGTATGGAAACATATTTTCAAGCCTTTCTATGCAATTCTTTTTGCATATATTGAGCTTTTCGAATATGTTTTTTTCAAAATAACTGACCTCTGGATTCATCATGTTTCTGAGTCTTTTTGTTCAAAAATAGAACTTTTGCACAGATTGACTTGATAATATTGTGTTTCTAATTTTCTTCTTAAAAAATGAAATCTTTTGAAATTTTTATTAAATCTTTGCAATATTCGTGAAAGCTTTCTTTAATCTTAGTTTGTGAAATCTTTCGTATCGTTTGAATTCATCGAAATCTTTGAAATCGTTTAAAATCTTTGAAATGTTTTGAAACGTTTAAAATTCTTGTATTATTTTGATATCTTTATGAAATTTCTATGAAATCTTTCTTTTGTATCTTTTTTATTCATTAAAAATCATAAAAATATTTTTAATCTGTGTAAAATCTTTTGAAATCTGAAAAATATAGTTTACTATAACCTTTAAAACCTTTAAATCTTTTGAAAGTTTTAAAATCTATGGAAATGTTCGAAATATTTATGAAATCTTTGAAATCTAGTGTATATGCCTTTTTTAAATCTTTGAAATCCTTGCAATCTTGATGAAATGTTAGAAATCTTTGAGAATTTGTTGTAAAATTTTTTAAAATCTTTATCAAATCTTTTTAAATATTTGTGAAATTTTTCTTACATCTTTGTTTGTGAAATCTTTTTTATTCGTTAAAACCAGTGAATTAATATTGAAATCTTTTCAAATTTTCAAAAATGTTTTTAAACCTTTTGAAAGCATTTCAAATCTTCGAAATATTTTAAAATCTTTGAAATATTTTGAAACCTTTTGAAACTGAATTAAAATCGAGATTTTCAAATAATAATTTTTATAATTTGTAAGTTGAATGTCACAGAAAAATGTATACTTGTAACATTCTATATTAGCGGAGACGAAATTAAAAACTTATAGAATTATTCACAATATCAGGGTGGCGATTCGGCGGACGATTTCAAATTTCCGGTCATTTCCCGTTCAAGTTTTTAAACTTTCCTGGTCAACTAAAAGTAACATATTCATACTTCCAGAAAAAACGCAAATATTTATTTTAATTTATGACGTTCATTCTAAACATCCTTTAACACAACAACAAAGAACAGAGAAAAAAATACTTAAAAATTTTATTGAAAAATATTCATTTATTACAAAAAATGGAATAGTTAAACTTTCAGTTGAAAAAATCAATTTTCAACAAAGAAAACGGGTTTTCAACAAAATAGTTCAACTTTCAACCAGAGTGATGAGTTTTCAAATAAAATTATGAATCTTCAACTGGAATAGTTCAATTTTAAACCAGAAAGATGAATTTTCAACTAAAACGATGAATACTTAACTGGAACAGTTGAAATTTCAACGAAAAAGATGAATTTGATAAGGTAAAAAATAATAAATTATATTACATTAAGTTTACCCAACAAAAGAAGGGGGTCGTCGCTGATATGGTGTCAGGATCGTGGGGGGGGGGGGGGGTTAGTGGCCTCCGATCCTACGGGGAGGATCGCGAGGAGCGTTCGAACCGCTGGATTCACCTTGACCTCCGATCCTACGAAGAGGATCGAGAGGAGCGGTTGAGGGCGGTCCCAGCAAAGGGGAAGGGGGCTTCGCCGGTGAGGGGCTAGGGTCGTCGAAATTTGGGCCTCCGATCCTACGGAGAGGATCGAGAAGGAGAGGACCAGGTCGGACTGTCCCCACAGTAGTCTTCGATCCTACGATGAGGATCATGAGAAAGGGTAACGACGGTAAAAGGGTAACTGGAGTGAACTCCGATCCTACGATGAGGATCGTGAGTAGGGCTGAGTTTAGTTAAATTCCATATTCTCCGATCCTACGAGGAGGATCGCGAGAAGAGACCCGTTTCAATGAAATCTGACCGTTCTCCGATCCTACGATGAGGATCGCGAGGAAAGATCAGATTTAATTAAATTAGACCGTTCCCCGATCCTACGATGAGGATCGAGAGAAGGGACAACGATACTAAATGCGCAAGTTAATGAACTCCGATCCTACGGTGAGGATCGTGAGGGGGGTTGAGTTTAGTTAAATTACATATTCGCCGATCCTACGATGAGGATCGCGAGAAGAGACCCGATTCAATGAAGTCCGACCGTTTTCCGATCCTACGATGAGGATCGCGAGGAGAGATCGGATTTAACTGAATTTGACCGTTCTGCGATCCTACGATGAGGATCGAGAGAAGGGATAACGATACTAAATGCGCAAGTTAATGAACTTCGATCCTACGGTGAAGATCCTGAGGGGGGTTGAGTTTAGCTAAATTCCATATTCTCCGATCCTACGATGAGGATCGTGGGAAGGGATTCAAAGTTCTTCTTCTCAGCACTGATTGCGAGCCTTCACGATAGAATAGAAAGAGGGGTTTGTTCACTGGGTTAAAAAATCCTCGGGCTACTTACGTTCGTCGGTTCCGAAGGGGACAGACCCAGGCGCGGGGGTATCCTGATTCATCACTCCATACGAAGCCCGGAAGTACCTAGGAGAGTTGGGAGTTGGATGGTCCAATACCGCGATTCCTAAGGGGAGGTTTTCACAATTAACACTCGGAGTCACTCGTTTTCAATATTCATTTATTTATCCGGAAGAACTGAAACAATTCCAAATTAATTTCTGTTCCGAACGAACAGATACACAATAACTCCCGCACAACCGAGAAAGCACATACGATTAAGTCCACGTCGGGCGATCGAAGATTAAGTACCGGTTCGATGAACAATTCGCGACTGGCCGATTGTAATTGGGTCCAGGGGGCCGTTGCACAGTGGGCCAGGAGACTCAATTCCGTGGCCAAAAGTCGATTCTTAAATTCGAAAAAATGAAATAGACTACTGCATTCAGGAACAATTGAAGTATTATTGACGACAATTATACGTTGATTGATCAATTTTTGTTTCGATGATACAGGCACAAGTAGAAAATCTTATTAAAATTCGTAGTGTTACTGACGTTAGGAAAATACGTTTGTGGACGTTAAGAAATCGATTTCGAACCTTATACCTCCATTTATTTTATTCAATAAGGTGTGAAATTTGTAAAAAGTCAATTAAATCTATAATTGTTAATTTCAATAAAATACAGTTACATTATTATTGAATAAAAAACAAGATTTTTCAGCAACGCACCTGCTTCCAAATGCTCATAACACGACATAACACAACATATTCAGTTCTAAAATACATGAATGTCTTCCTTAGGATATGCACTTGAGCGTAAGAGTGCTACTTTTCTTTTACTTCTTTGCTTATGGTATATCTATATGGCCGCGCGCGGCCACGTCATGGAGAGTGCTGGCGCGCGTCCATGAAGAGCACTGGCTAACCGTCATTTGTTATCCTAGCCGCAT
Source organism: Andricus quercusramuli (assembly GCA_932178445.1). Classification (NCBI taxonomy): domain Eukaryota; kingdom Metazoa; phylum Arthropoda; class Insecta; order Hymenoptera; family Cynipidae; genus Andricus; species Andricus quercusramuli. Next base: position 34,777 of record CAKNXH010085376.1, on the reverse strand, counting down.
CAACGCGCTCACTTGTTTTGGCAATCTGCTTTCCGTCCACATTCCGTACGCATCGATGATAATAATAAAATAATACTTAACACAGTTAATGTATACAGTATATGCATATACAATTTATAAACTTCTTGAATAAGTCAACACATTATTCTTCCTTCTTCTCACTGCAACTGGCACTGTTTGTTCGTGTCTTTTTCATATTGGATTACATATTAAAACGTTTTGTAATATAAAATGACGAAATTCACTAAAAGGGAAGTTCTTGAAGAAATCCTAAGAACTGATAATTTAGAATCGACTGTTTCCTATATTTTATCAAAAATGAAATTAGATGTTAATAACATTGAAAGTGCAGATGTAGAGAGATTAAAAGCTTCTTTGAGAGCTCTTAAAAGTAGACGCTCGCAACAAAGACTATAAGAATTATAGACAATTCCACAGCAGAAAACGCGACCGCCAAGCTAGTATGTACGATCTGTTCTATAGAGTTATGGATTCATCCGATCCACTCATATCTGCAATCAGTGTACATTCGCGACTTCAGAAAAAGAAATCTTTGCCCATTTCAGAAGATGTCAGAGTTTTACTCGCTGTGCCTGAAGTAAATATGATGCAAGAAGACGAAACATCCATTTCCGACACAGAAGATCGAGAAGAGGAAGAGGCGTCCATTTCAGAAGCTGAAACGCTTCTGGATGAGATTGAATTGACCGATGAAGAGGAAGATGGAACTCAAGATAATTCGTAAGCGAAACCCATTCTGAAATGTGAGAGGCAAGGGGACTCTCCTAAAGTAGTGAGAGGCAAGGGGACTCACTTAAATCAAGCACCTCGAGTAGTGAGAGGCAAGGGGACTCACTCAAATTAGGCACCCCGAATAGTGAGAGGCAAGGGGACTAACTCAAATTAAGCGCTCCGAATAGTGAGAGGCAAGGGGACTCACTCGAATTAAGCACCTCGAATAGTGAGAGGCAAGGGGACTCACTCGAATTAAGCACCCCGAAGCGCAGAGGAGGAAAAACTCTACCACGTCCACGTCGTTTCCTCTGGGTCATGCTAAGAGTAGAATAACTTATGTAATTTTATTAATTTCATGAACATTGAATAATTTCCTTGGAATGAAGGTCACGTTTTGAATTTTTGACTAAATATTCGTAATCAGCGACCCCAACAACCTCCGAGGAACTATTTTTAGCCAATTCCGTAGAATTTTCAAAATCTTGGCCGCCATACTGAGTCCGCCATTTTGAACTTTGTCCTTTTGACTACATATTTGTAATCAGCCACCCCGAAAACCCCCGAGTAACTATTTTTAGCCAATTCCGTAGAATTTTCAAAATCTTGGCCGCCATATTGAGTCCGCCATTTTGAATTTTGTCCTTTTGACTACATATTCGTAATCAGCGACCCCAAGAACCCCCGAGTAACTATTTTTAGCCAATTCCGTAGAATTTTCAAAATCTTGGCCGCCATATTGAGTCGGCCATTTTGAATTTTGTCCTTTTGACTACATATTCGTAATCAGCGACCCCAAAAACCCCCGAGTAACTGTTTTTAGCCTAATTCGTAGACTTTTTGAATTTTGGCCACAATTTTGGGTTTCCTGGCCCACTGTGCGTTGCCGAAGCGGAGCGAGATGCTCGCCAGGCACCGGTCGTTTGACAACTGACGAACTGACCACGGGACTGAACCTCGTTCCGGGGCCCGCTCGTCACGCCGCGCGTGGCGTAGCTTAATACTAGCAGAAGGAGGGGAGCGTAACTCGCCAATATTTAAACTAGACTACGGGAGGAAAAAGGACTGAGAGCTGTCATTCTTTGGGAGGGACAACAGAAAAACCGAGACCACCATTGTTTCGAACATTGGTGGTTTTATTGTGTAACAAATTGTTAAACAAAATTAATCTTGAAATAAAAAGATTAATTTTCTACCAAAAAATACAATTTTTCAACAAAATACATGAATTTGTAAGCAAATAGTTGAATTTTGAACTAAAAAAAAAATATTTTTCAACCGAAAATGGATTAGTAACATCTTTAGATTAAAGAAATAATTTTAACCCAAACATTAGAGTTTTCAACTAAAACAATGAATCTTCAACTGAAATAGTTGATTTTTAAACCAGAAAGATGAATTTTAAACTAAAAAATGATGAATTTTTAAAGAAGAAAATTGATTTGCAAATAAAAAGATTAATTTTCCACCGAAATTTGCAATTTTTTTAACAAAATACATGCATTTTTAACGAAATAATTGACTTTTTAATTAAAGAAGACAAAGAAACGAAAAATATCCTGAGGAAAAAAAAGTTTTTAATCAAACTGCTCATTTTTCAATCAAAGAAATGAATTTTTAATTAAAACTATGAATCTTAAAAAAAATGTAACAAAAGAGTTCAACTTTCAGTCAAATAATTTTATTTCCAACCTAAAAGATGGATATTTAATAGAAATAATAAATATTTAACTGGAATACTTGAATTGTTAACCGGATAGAAGAATTTTTAAACAAGAAGATTAACTTTCAAATTAAAAGATAATTTTTTACAAACAATATAAATTTTTTAACAAAATACATGCTTTTTGAACGAAATTACTGAATTTTCAACTGGAATAGCTGAATTTTATGCCTAAAAAAGAATTAATTTTCATACATAAAGATAAACTTTCTACAAAAATGACGAATTTTGCACAAAGCACATATATATCTTCAAACAAGTAGTTTCATTTTGAATGCAAAATATCAATTTTCAACCAAACAGTTGAATAATTAAAATAATGAAAACTTGAATTTTTCTACGATCAGAAGTTAATTCCCGGCTTTTTAATTAAACTCCCGGTCATTTCCTGGTCTTTTCCGGTCAAGTCGTCACCCTAAATATTAAAGTCTGTTCATTGCAATCTATAAAACATAAGTAAAAAATTAATAAAATAACTTTTCAGTAGCAAGGTTTCTTCTGAACGAGATGTTTCTTTGATAATAGACTAAAAGGTTGAAATTACTTTTCGCATTTCAATAAAAAAATCTGTTTAAAAAAAATTAATTCAAGTTTCTCGTGAAAAATTCAAGGATATTTCCAGGTTTTCCAGGTTCAACAAAAATTCAAGGAGAATTCCAGGTTCTCAATGTTTTCAAGGTCGCTAGACACCCTGTGTAACTTCTTCTAAGATGATCTGTACATATATATATTTTTTATTTTTGTTTCAAAAATCAAAATTGAAATTGATTTTTTGAAAAAAAAAGTTGAAAGTTGTCCCCTCGAGCGTAAAAATCTCAATTTGACCATGAAACTATTTCCAGGCCAGTTTTTCTTCTAAACTACTTTGAAGAGTATAAAAAAGCTATATTTTAAAGAAGAATTTTTTTTAAATATGGGTTTTTTCAAAGAATCAATTTTAATTTTGATTTTCAAACAAATAAATAAAAATTCATAATGAAATAAAAATTGTTATGATAGTCTCAAATTGCATGGAAAGAGCTTTCTAAACCAATATAATAAAGGTCTAATCGGATAATCCTAAAAGAAGTTACGCTAAAGTGAAGGTGTAAAAGCACCTGAAAAAAATGAACAATTCAGGCCCCTGTATATTGACAACCGTTTAATAAATGGATCTGTAGTTTGTTGAATTAATGTAAGTCCACTAGGACTATAATTCAGCCAAGTTTCAACCCGATCCAAAAAAAAACTTAATTTTAGGTGGGAACACTTGACGTATTCTGCTTCATGTTTAAGATACTCTACAGGGTGTACCAGTACTCAAAAAACATATTTGTATTTTTGAATTCTAACAAAAAAATGGCGTCGAAAATAATCATAAAAAATTGTGATAAAGTTAATAATTACCGAGTAATTAACAATTAAAGATTAACCAATCAGAAGCAAGCGTTAGAAGGTCGACAGTCCATGTGCCATCGACAAGAGAGTGTGCATAAACAAGTTCATTTCGTATAATTTCTCCGCCGTTCGCTTTTCCAGTAGGTTGTGACTCTCTGGTGCAACTTCACACATCAACGAGATACAAAAACGGAAAAAAATTTTTCCACAATCAACCAAATTCGACAACATTCTCATGAATTCTATAAATTCCCTTGAAATTTGTAGAATTTTCGAGAACTCAGTGCCATTCTCTTGAATTCAGAAGAATTGTCTTAAAATCAGCTAAATTCTCTCTAACTTTGTAGAATTCTTTTGATTTCAGCAGAATTGTTTTGAATTCAGTGAAATTCTCATGAATTTTGTGTCATTCTCATGAATTCAGTAGTATTCTCTTGAATTATGTAAAATTCTCTTAAATTCATTAGGATTATTTTAACTTCGGCAGAACTCTCTTCAATTCAGAAGGACTCTCTAACGTTCGGCAGAATTCTGTTGAGATCAACAGCATTCTCTTGAATAATGTAGAATTCTTCTGAATTCAGTAGAATCTCCTTGAATTTATCATAATTCTCTGGAAATCTGTAAAAATCTCGTTAATTCAGTAGAATTCTTTTTAATTATGTAGAATTCTCTTAAATTGTGTATAATTATTTTAAATTCAGTAGAGTTCTTCTCTGTTTGGTAGAATTCTCTTGCGTTTAGTCCAATTATCCTGTTTTCTTTCCAATTTAACAGAATATTCTTGAAATCAGCCAAATTCTTTCAAAAGAATTCTCTAGAGTTAGGCACAATTCCCTTGAATTAATCATAATTCTTTGGAATTCTGTATAAATATCTCGTGAATACCGTAGAATTCTCTTTATTTATGCATTCTCTTAAAATCTGTATAATTCTCTTGAAGTCCGTAGAATTCTCTTCAATTCAGTAGTATTCTCTTACGTTTGGCAGAATTCTCTTGAGTTGAGCAGAACTCTCTTTGAATTGAGTAGAACTCTCTTTATTTCTATAAAATTATCTTACATTCTGTAAAAGACTCTCGTATTTTGTAGAATTATCTTGAATTCTGAAGAACCCTCTTAAATTCTGTAAAATTCCCTTGAACACTTTTGAACTCATTTCAAAATTTAAAAAACTTCTAAATTCATTAGAATAAGCTTTGATTCATTTTGAATTCATCAGTCTTAGAGTGTGGGATGATTAGTTTAAATTTTACATTTTTTAGCAGTTCAAGTTGAAGTAAACTCAGACGGAATTCGATTAAAGTACTAGGGGTGGTTTTTTTGATGCTGCATAATATTATTGTAGGAATTAAGATATCTGCTAGAGCCTTGGAAAGGTGTCTGAAGTAACCATTTTTAATTTATTGAGTAATAATAAATAAATTTTTTTCTCAATATATTTCATATTTCCTTATATTTTTCTCGAAAAAATAAACTTTGAGTGGAGGTGCTGCCAGCCAGAACCTCCATTTAAGCCAATTGCAGAACTTGAACAGAATTATGAGCTTTTTTGCGCTTTTCAAAATTGCGAAAATCAATTTTCTGTGAAAAACACCTAAAATGATAATAGAAATTGGTTTATCACTCTCCATAGTATAGTAAGGAAGCAA
>CAKNXH010085376.1:0-28894 GCA_932178445.1 Andricus quercusramuli | reverse complement strand
TTGCTTCCTTACTATACTATGGAGAGTGATAAACCAATTTCTATTATTGATTCGGGTCTTGGATCGGAGATAGACCCTACATCTTACACTACACCGAAGAAAAGTTTTTTCAAATTCATCAACCAGCAGTATGGATTTCACACTATGAAAATTCTTAAAAACTGGACTAATACGAACCGACGATTGGCTGAAGCTACTACCAGACGTCAATTTCTACTGAGATGCAGAAGTAACGATTTAGTTCCTTATCATTTCTCTAATTTTAATGATCACCAAAAAAAAGCGTTTCGTTTTACAGTAAAACTTGTAAAAAAAATTAATATTCTAAACAATCACTATGCTTGGAGACTTTTGAAACTATCTGTACGTGACATTAATTTTCATATCAATTTTTTACAAAAGTCATTAGTTACAATCAAAAAACGAATTACGGATTCTAATTTGGATGGTATTATTACACAAGAATTCTTTCGACTTTCAGAACCGAAATTTCAAACTATTAAAAAAAAACTAAATGATTTGCACAAGAAAAAATTTGAATCTTTATTGTCGAATACACAGTATCAGGACAATAACAATAAAGACGGTTGGTTTTTAAATTTAACAGACGTTCAAATACCGAATGAGGTTGTTGATATTGTATCTTTAGGTCCAAAACACAGTGTTCCGTCTAAAATTTCAAAACAAGGAGTCATTGACACAATTAAAGATTTAGAATCTACTCTTCAATTTTTAGAAATTAACAATGATATTAAAAATGAAATTAGGGAAAAAGTAACACATAATATTAGTAATGCTTTGAAAGAAAATAAGGTTCACATTTCTAAAGAGGACAGAATTTTTGCAAAAAAAATTAAAACTACCTGGATTTTTGTGAAAAATAATCCAGGAATTCGTTTTACTAATGCTGATAAATGCAATCTCACGGTGTGTCTTAAAAAATCTGACTACTATTCTAAGATGCATAGTCTTTTATCTGATACTTCTACCTATACAAAATTAAAAACTAACCGAGGGGTACATAACTTTAAAATTTGGTGTACACCGATTGCATGATTGCACTGTAAAATTGCAATGCGATTGAAGTGATTGCAAGGTGACAAAAGGGTGATTGCAATGAACTATGTACACCGATTGCAGGAGTTATGCACCCCTTGAAACTAACCCACTAAAATCACTTCAAGTGAATACTTCAGAAATTTAAATGATAACAAATGTCTTTATCGTATTTATCAAATAACTGACCTTACTTTGACTGACACCGTTTTAGCGAAATGTTATGGACTTCCAAAAATCCACAAAAAAGATGTTCCACTCCGTCCGATCATTTCATTAGTTAACAGTCCTACACATTTTTTAGCAATGAAGATTTAAAAAATGGCATCAAGACTCCGAAATCACACATTGATAATAGTTTCGAACTCCAAAAAAAACTTAGAAATGTTACATCAGATGACGACTATATTTTTCTTTCACTTGATGTCAGTTCGTTATTTACCAACGTTCCTTGTAATTTAGTTCTTGATAGTTTGGATAGAAGGTTTGTTGATATAAATCAAAATTGTAAAATTCCGTTTACAGATATCATTTTTTGTACTAAATTTTTATATGAAATATTGTGATGGATGATTTGGAAAGTTGGTGTTTACAAAAATTTTAAACTATTCACAATTACACTCCAATTTTTTATTATCGGTATGTAGATTATACCATTTTATGTATTCAGAGGGAACATGTTGATTCTATCATCAATATTTTTAATTCCTATGATAAAAATTTAAAATTCACCTATGAATTACAAGACATTAATCGTATCAATTTTCTAGATTTGACACTAATTAGGAATGATAATCATATCATTACTAATTGGTATCAAAAAGCGACTTCTTCAAATAGGCTTATTAATTACTTTTCAAATCATCCTATCCAGCAAAAGAAAAATATAGTTTATAATTTAGTTGACCGAGCGTTTTTACTTTCTCATAGAAAATTTCACAATAACAATTTGAAAAAAACCGAAAATTTTTTATTAAATAACGATTATCCACTTAATTTCATTTGTGACAATATTAAGATTACATTAAATAAGATTAGATATCAAGAGGATAAAAATAATAAGGTTTCACGCAACACTTTATTTAGTAAACATCCAAAAGTTCGTTTACCTTTCAACGAAAAATTTCATCACCTATCTGCGATTTTAAAACAATTCAATATTAGTACCATTCCTTCAGTCTAAAAAAGTTTGAGCTCTATCATAAGATTAGGTAAAGACAATACTGATAAGTGGGAAAAAACCAATGTTGTATACAAATTTCCTTGTCACGATTGTCCGGCATCATATATAGGCGAAACAAAAAGAACGCTAAAAACGCATATCAGAACACAAAAATAATAAAAATAGGGAAAATGTAATTGTAAAGCATCAACATAATTGCAAACATACATTCAATTGGGATGATACAATTATTGTTGATCGAGAATCAAATCACAACAAAAAGGTTGATCTCAGAAATGATTCTCATAAAATCAAACAGTAACAATGTTAATAAAAAGGAAGACATTTATTCATTTAATCATTTATATTTTGCATTGATCAGGAAATTAAATTTGTAATGAGTTCCTGAAAATAAAATGTAGTTTATATGTATATACACTCCTGATATGAGTCATCCTTATTGTCGTAATTTTATTCAAGTTCTTACAAATTCAGTTGACTGAATATGATCGAATGTATCAGGTCATTATGACAGAAATTTGAAAATTCACACAACGCGTTAACCAAAAACGGCTAACTAGAAATTAATGAATTGTCGACGTTTTTCTCAAGGTAAATTAATTTCTTTCTCAATTTGTGACATATCCACAATTTTTACTTAGGAAAAAAAAGAAATAATAATTTTCGTTTGTGTATCCTGTCTGGACTGTGCAAATATTAAATACGGTGTATGTGTTTTTTCTATTTAAATATAGCCTGATGAGGTCGGCAAATCAAGCCGACGAAACGTCGCATAGATAAAAAGGAATTTTTTGTCTTTTACTCTCGAAAGATCGAGCAATACCTTGCTTCCTTACAACACCTAAAATGAATTATGCTCTCACCATAAACATAACCATATCAGAATTTTGGCCTATTTTTGTGTTTTCACAAACAAAAAACATTTATTTTACGAAATCAACCCTCAAAGAAAACCTGAGGGAGTAAGTACAAAAAAAAGAAAACCATAGCTCTAAACTACTTTAAAGCTTTCGAAGACCAACCACATTAACGTTTCGAAAACAAGCCATGAATTTAACATCAACCCCTGATTAAAAATACAGATGTTTTAAAAAACTGTAAGCCAAAAGTTAATTATTTTTTCGAGGCTTACAAAAACAGCCAAAAAATGTTAAACTAAAAATAGGTACCACAGAAACCTTCCCAAGACATTAGTAGATATCGATATCCCTACAATAATATTAAACAGCCCCAACAAACCACACACAGTACATTGAACGAACCCCATCTCAGCTGCCTTCAACTTAGGCTGCCAAAAAATTCAAAATTTAAAATAATCACTCCGCACACTTTTTCAAGACTCTCGTGGATATCCCGATCCCTACAATATTATTACACAGACTTAAAAAAACGACCCCTACTACATTTAACGAATCGCATCTCATCTAGCTTCAACAGAAGCAGTCAAAAATTTTCAAATTAAAAATAGTCACCTAAGAGACCTTTTCCAGAGTCTGAAAGATATCGCCATTTCTACATTATACAGCCTCAAAAAACCACCCCTAGTACATTTAACGAACCCCGTATCAGTTGTACTTAATTGAAGCAGCCAAAAGAATTTCAAATTAAATATAGTCACCCCAGGCACTTTCTCAAGACTCTATCAGATATCCTGATTCCTACAATAATATTACACAGCCTTACAAAGCTACCCCTAGTACATTTAGCGAACCCCGTCGCAATTAACTTCGGCTAAAGCAGCCAAAAAACTTTTTGATTCTAAATAATCACCCCACACAATGTCTCAAGACTTTATTACATATTTTAAACCCTAAAATATTATTTAACCCGAAGAAAACCAACCCTTGTATATTAAAAAAACCTCATCTCAGTTACCTTCAAATAAAGCAGGCAAAAGATTTCAAATTAAAAATAGTCACCTGAGACACCTTTTCAAGACTCTATTCCATATCGCTATACTAATAATAATATTATACAGGCTCAAAAGATCATCCCTAGTACATTTAAAAACCCCGTTTCAGCTGCCTTCAACAAAAGCAGCAAAAATAGTTAAAAATTAAAGATAGTTACATCCGGCACTCTCAGAAGACTCTAGTCGATATTCTCATCAACAAAATAATATAACACACCCCAGAAAAACACCCCTAGTATATTTAACGAACCCCGTCTTAATTGACTTCGAGTAAAGCAGCCAAAAACATTTCCAATTGAAACTTGTCATGTCAGACACCTTACCAAGACTCTCGTAGATATCCCCATCCCTACAATAATATAAGACACCCCCAAAAAACCATCTATAGTACATGTAACGTATCCAGTCTCAACTGCCTTTAACAAAAGCATACAATACAGCCTCAAAAAACCACCCCTCGTACATTTAACGAACCAGTCTCAGTTGCATTCAACTGAAGCAGGCAAAACATATTCAAATTATAAATAGTTCAACCCAAATACCTTTTCAAGACTCTAGCCGATATCGCGATACCTACAATAATATGACATAACCTCAAAAAACCACCCCTAGTACATTAAACGAACCAGTCTCAGTTGCTTTTAACTAAAACAGGCAAAACATATTCAAATTATAAATAGTTCAACCGAAACCCCTTTTTAAGACTCTAGCCAATATCGCGATACCTACAATAATATGACACAGCCTCAAAAAACCACCCCTAGTACATTTAACGAATCCAGTCTTAGCTTCCTTCAACTAAAATTGTCAAAAAGTAAAAAATTTGATATTTAAAGTGATCACCATACACACGTTCCCAAGACTTTATTAGGTGTTTCCATCCCTACAATAATATTCAGCAACTCAAAAAAAACGACTCCTAGTACATTCAACAAACCCCGTCTCAGTTACCTTAGACTTGAGCAGCCGAAAAAATTTCAAATTAGAAATAGTAACCGCATACACTTTTCCAAGACCCTAGTTGATATCTTCATCCCTTAAGTAATATAAGACAGCCCAAAAAACCACCCAAAGTACATTTAACAAACGCCGCCTAAGCTACATTTAACTAAAGCAGCAAAAATAATTTCAAATTAAAAATTGTTATTTTAGACACCTTCCCAATGCTCTAGCAGATATCTTAATTTCTACAATAATATTATACAGCATCAAAAAACCACCCCTAGTACTTTCATCGAACCCCGTCTGAGCTTCCTTCAACTTAAACTGCTAAAAAATGTAAAATTTAAAATAATCACCCCACACACTTATCCAACACCTAAGTAGATTTTCCGATCCCTACAATAATATTCAAATGCCTTAAAAACCATGTGCGTCATCAGAGGGATTTTTGCGGGCGTATGTTTGCACTTTGAAATGCACCCGGAAAAAGTGAAACGGTACTTTTTGTTAAATGCGTGCTCTGAAATCGTCAAGCATTCAGTTATGACTCTGGCGCGTGGAATTTTTTCCAGGGATCCGACCGAAACGAAACAAAATACTTTCGTGATTTTCGTTCTGTTTCCATACTGCCAAAACGTAACTATATTCACTCGGCTTAGGTTACGTTATTCAAAATACCGAAATTGTAACGAAATTTTTTAATCACGTGTATTTTGAAAAAAATAGTTTATTCGAATCCTTGTGCACCTGATGTAAATATTAAAAGGCAGGCAGGTAAAATATAAAGTTATAACAATTTCGTTTTTAATTTTGTTCCAATCTGTCAAAACGTAACGAAAAGTAAACAAAAGATTCGGTACTTTTTGGATAACGTAACGTAATGAAACGATAGTTTTGGACAGATCCCTGATTTTTTCAATGGAATTTCATTGACATTTCTTGTAACGTTCACAACAATAAAAGTTGGAAAGACTAATAAATTCAAAATAAATCAAAGCTTATTCTAATGAATTTAGAAGTTTTTTAAAATGTGTAATGATTGCAAAATTGTTCAAGGGAATTTTACAGAATTTAAGAGGATTCTTCAGAATTCAAGATAATTCTACAGAATACAAGAGTCTTTTACAGAATTTAAGATAATTTTACGGAAATCAAGAGAGTTCTGCTCAATTCAAGATAATTCTACAGATTGCTCGAGAATTCTGCTGAACTCAAGAGAATTCTACTAAATTCAAGAGAATTCTGCTCAACTCAAGAGAATTCTGCCAAACGTAAGAGAATTCTACTGAATTGAAGAGAGTTTTACGGACTTCAAGAGAATTATACAGATTTTAAGAGAATGCATAAATAAAGACAATTCTACGGTATTCACGAGATATTTATACAGAATTCCAAAGATTTATGATTCATTCAAGGGAACTCTGCCTAACTCTAGAAAATTCCTTTGAATTCGATAGAATTTTGCTGATTTCAAGAATATTCTGCTAAATTCAAAAGAAAACAGGATAATTTGACTAAATTCAAGAGAATTCTACCAAACCTAGGAGAATTCTTAAGAATCTAAAAGAATTACACACAATTTAAGAGAATTCTACATAATTTAAGAAAATGCTACTGAATTAACGAGATATTTTTACAGAATTCTAGAGAATTATGATGAATTCAAGGAGATTCTACTGAATTCAGAAGAATTCTACATTATTCAAGAGAATGCTGTTGATCTCAATAGAATTCTGCCGAACGTTAGAGAATTCTTCTGAATTGAAGAGAGTTCTGCCGAACTTAAAAGAATGCTACTGAATTTAAGAGAATTTTACATAATTCAAGAGAATTCTACTGAATTTATGAGAATGACACAAATTTCAAGAGAATTTCACTGAATTCAAAACAAATTTGCTGAAATCAAAAGAATTCTACAGAGTTAGAGGGAATTTAGCTGATTTTATGACATTGCTGATGAATTCAAGAGAATTCTTCAGAATTCAGGAGAATTCCACTGAGTTCTCGAAAATTCTACAAATTTCAAGGGAATTTACAGAATTCATGAGAATGTTGTCGAATTTGGTTGATTGTGGGAAATATTTGTTTCCATTTTTGTATCTCGTTGACGTGTGAAGTTGCACCAGAGAGTCACAACCTACTGAAAAAGCGAACGGAGGAGAAATTATACGAAATGAACTTGTTTATGTACACACTCTTGTCGATGGCAGATGGATTGTCGACCTTCTAACGGGTGCTTCTGATTGGTTAATCTTTAATTGTTAATTACTCGGTAATTATTAACTTTATCATAATTTTTTATGATTATTTTCGACGCCATTTTTTTGTTAGAATTCAAAAATACAAATATGTTTTTTGAGTACTGGGACACCCTGTATAAGTCGTAAAACAGCTTTTAATTGACCTACATTGTGAATTTTTTATGACAATCAAATTTTTCTTAAAATGTCAATTTACTGTTCCGGAATATTCATGCACCTACAAAAATGTACAAAATTGAATAAACAGCGAATTTCTTTATGCTGTTTTTTCATAAAAATGATACTTTTCATAAAATGCCAACGTACTACACCAGAATATCATTGGAAAACCAATTGAAACAAATTTCAAAAAAAGAAATACCGCAAACTTAAAAAACTTGCACAAACAGCGAGTTTGTTTATGCTATTTGTTTATAACAATCACATTTTTGATAAAATGTCAACGTACTGCTCCGAAATATCACTGGTGACTTATGTTTTATAAAATTTGTCTGCCGCGTCAAGATGAATACGAAGATATATTTTTCTTTACGTTTCGGCCACTTTTTTTTCATCGATCGATTTTCCCGAGTGGACAATACTTCTAAGCGGTTTCAAGCGCTTATCAAGTTCTTGCATCCGTCACCTCAATTATAATCCTAGTAGACCTATATTGATTCAACAAACCATAGGTCCATTTATCAACCGGTTGTCAATATACAGGGACCCTGAAGTTTTCACTTTTTCAGGTGCTTTTTCACCTTCACATTAGAGTAATCTCTTTTAGGATTATCCGATTGGACTTTTATTACAGTGTTTTGGAAAGCTCTTTTTATGTAATTTAAGACTATCATAACATTTTTTGTTTTCATTATAATTTTTTTTGTAAATCAAAATTGAAATTGATTTGTTGAAAAAAAAATATTTAAAAAAATGTCTTTTTAAAAAAATAGCGTTTTATTACACTCGTTGAAATCATGTAGAAGAAAAAGTGGGCTGGAAATAATTTCATGATCAAATTGAGATATTTACGGTCGAGGGGACCACGTGTTGATTATATAATATACATACTCACAAAAAATTATCTCAGAATAGTCAAATGTAAGCTTAGAGGCAAGTTAGACTTAACAGTATTCGTTCCCGGGCGCTGAATAAGTTCATTGTTGTCCCCTCGAGCGTAAAAATCTCAATTTGACCATGAAATTATTTCCAGCCCACTTTTTCTTCTACATTGTTTTAACGAGTATAAAATTGTATATTGTGTTACGACTCAGCAAACCACGTCTTTGACGTCCGAGGCCGATGTTTGCAGGACGAGGCGTACATGCGGCAATGGTTTGCTGCGGATCGACACACGATATTTTATGCAAAACCGATATGGTTTTCGTATGCTTCGTGTTACCGGCCAGCATGCGCTGTACAACTGTATTGCACAGTATACAAACATCTGTCATATGTACCGCGCAAGCGTCAGAAGAGAGAGCCAGGAGAATGTCGCCGCTTGGACCAAAAGCGCATGCGCGCACTCCGTAAAAGTACACTTTTACGGCCGTTGCCGGCAAAATACCCCTTCTGACAAAAAAGAACCTCGCGTCTTACAAAGACGCACAGAAAGGTACGAAAACCGTCCGGTTTTGCATAAAAACTATTTTTTTTTACAATACACTTTTTTAAATGCGGTATTTTATCAATTCTGATTTTCAAAAAAAATAAATAAAAATTCATAATGAAAAAAAATAGTTATGATAATCTTAAATTACCGTTAAAGAGCTTTCCACAACAGTATTAAAAGTACAACCGGATAATCCTAAATGAATTTGCGCTAACGTGAAGGTGAAAAAGCACCTGAAAAAAGTGAAAACTTCAGGCCCCTGTATATTGATAACCGGTCGATAAATATACCTATGGTACAACTGATCGTCGCAGTTAAATTGAACCATAGTGTAACCGATACTGAAATGTACTTTTACAAGATTATGATAAATTCACTACGTATAAATTAATACACTGCACAACGGAAGTGTAAAAAAAAACAGAAAGACGTGAAATTTACTAGAATGTAGTAATTTCGGCTATTCTGACGTTCAATATGTGGCATTCGAGACAAAGTTATTAGAGTCATATGTGCGTTATATAAAAAAATGTATAGGTGTTGCTAAATTTTTTTTTTTTTTTTGTAAATGATAAACGAATTGTGAGGTTATGTTCCTTATGCAAATTTTTTAATTTTACACTGACAGTTGACTTTCTAACTAAGTGGTGAAATTCAACCGTCCTGAAATTTAAGTTATGGTAATTTTGCTGTCTCCGTGTAATTTTACTGCGTCGTGTTATTTTTACAACGTTTCGATAAAACTACCACGGCAATCAGTGGTATTTTTCTGTAACATGACCGCCATGGTAATTTTCAACAAGATTTTTTACAGTATATACTTTGGCCAAGTTTCAACCCGATACAAAAAAAACCATAATTTTATGTTGGAAAACTTGACGTACTCTGTGCCGTATAAAATGAACCATGTTTTGAGTTTTTACCCAAAATAGCAACTTCGGATGTAGTGACGGAAAACTTGTGGGACTTTGAAGTGATTTTTAAAATCCTTAACTCCAAAATATTGAATCGTATTCTTGAATATTATAATATAAATTATATTATATAATATTGAAGTTATATTATCAGTTAATCTCAAACATTAAAAAATATAGTTGACATATTTTAACCATTTTTCTTCATTTTGAATTTGTAGTTTGGGAGACATGGGCGACAAGATATTTTGCCGACTTTTTTGTTTATGTTTTCTACAAAAAGTCTTATAAGATTTAAAAAAGTTGCAAATGACTGGGACTTAAAGTGGTCAACTTTTTGAAAACTGCCCTTACGATTATTTAAGATAACATTTTTAAAACTACCGTACATGGAAAGTGACGAAGGCGCGCGCGTATCTTTTTAGTGATGCAAAGTAGCGATTCCTAATGTCACCTTAAAGATTGAATTTATAACCCAGAGTAGCCACATTGATTGATCCTCGCAATTCAAATAGATTTTCCTACTTGAGACTCGAAGAAACGGGACAAGATCTCGTTACGAAGACAATATTGCTTCAAAATGAAGTCGTAGATTATAGTTAATTACACGTACAAATCACCTACGCGCACGTGCATCACATACTATTTTTTAGACACCTGTCATGAGAAGTTCCTTCTCAAAATGACGAAATTGAAGAGTGAGACGGCACAGTGAATAAGAAAAAAACTGGGATAAAGCACAATGAGGTCGAGGGGTGGAGCCCCCGCGGGGGGTTAGGCGGGGGGGGGGGGGCGAAAGGAAAAACAACCTACTAAAAAGTTTCACATTAGCGCTACAATTTGGTCAACGTTACATTCTCAGTCGCTTCGAGAATTTCGGGCGGAACATCTGTTGTCAGAGCCCTACGGCGAATGTGAATGCTGTTTTGTGATTGGCCATCAATAGTTTGCGAATATCCTATGCGTTTTTCTTCGCACACTCGAACCAGTGTGCGAATAAAATCTCCCAGAAAATGCGTGAATCGGGCACTTTGCGCAGGCTGCGCAGCCACGTCAAGTCGAACTTCGCATGCAGGTGTTTCCAAATTTTAGTTTTAAGTCCTCTAAAATAAGCAACCATTATTTTCCCTATTCATGACACATGACAAATTCTCTTTTAGTGTTTAAAATTTAACATATTCAAATCTCATATGATTTCAAGTGATACTCAAAGTAATGGGAAATTTGTATACATTTTTTTAAACGTTTTATTTAAAAGTTTATGATCTAAACACATGGTTAAGACGCCAAATCGTTTAATATTAAGTACTTATAGCTTATTTAAAATTGGTTGAAAATACCGAATAGAAATATCGAATAAAGTATCGATACAGAGAAAATTAAATGTGTCTTGTGATTTTTTTAAAATACTGAATAACCAATCACTAGCAAGGAC
This sequence comes from Andricus quercusramuli, assembly GCA_932178445.1. Taxonomy (NCBI): domain Eukaryota; kingdom Metazoa; phylum Arthropoda; class Insecta; order Hymenoptera; family Cynipidae; genus Andricus; species Andricus quercusramuli. The sequence continues at coordinate 17,600 of CAKNXH010085376.1, read as the reverse complement.
AGCCCGTATAACTGACGTCACATCAATAATAAAATCTCCCATTCGCGCAAGTTTTTTTCAACTATTAAAAATTAAATAAAAAAATATTTAAACCTAATATCGATTTATTTCTCGTAAAAAGAAACTCAGTTTAACGTCTTATACAAGGGGCAATCATTATTTTCCGTATTCAAGTCTCATGCAAATTTTCTATTGCATAAGTTTTTCTACAATGAATATAAAGAATTCTTTTAATGGTAATGCCATGTAAGATTGCAATAAGAAATTAAACAAAATGTCATACCTTTGTTTCATCAATCCTATGGTCCGAATTCTACTGCTACGCCGAACTCCAGAACTGTTGGATCCGCTTTCCGAACCCGTCGTATCCGTACTTCCGCTTCGACTTCTGAATCCGCTTTTCTTTTCCGCCTCATTCAGACTACTTACATTTTTAGCATCGGAGCCAAGTTCGGGCAACTTATAGCTATTTGCTGACAATAAAGTATCACTACTGTTCTCGCTACTGCTAGACAACTTAACATCTTCAAAGTCCGGCTTCCTATCAATCTCGTTGTGTCTGGAATGTTCCTCAATATTCTGTGAGCGATCTGTCTTCTTAAGCATACATTCATTGCCAAACTCTTGATTTTCTCTTAACTTACGGATATATCTAACTTCATTATTTTTTGAATCTAAAGAATCATCCAGATCTACATTCTTTGTATCATTTTCTTTAACTGAATTAGAATTAGATTGATCTTCCATGTTTAGTTGTTCAATCTTATCTAAAGAATTTGTTTCATCATCATGCGATAAAAGCAACATTTTCTTCGTGAAGATCGTCGAATTTTCTATGCAACTTTCCACACTACATGACGCAGTCAACCCTCCTGGTTCTTCTGAACTGTCTCTACTTATCTCTGTACTTTCTTTGAATTCACAATCATTCCTGAGCGAGTTTGCGTCACTCATTTCTTCAAAAGAATCAGCTCGTGAACACGCTTCATGGATTGAAAGAGAATAAACATTCACCACCCCTTCATCTTTATTGCTCAAACTAAAATCGGTTTTACTAGTTTTGGAAAAACTGCAATTGCTAAGAATAACATCTTGCGTTTCTTCATGTTGTGCAATACTCTCAGTCTCGGACGAAAGTGGCTTTTTATCATTTGTTACTCTGCTACTTCTTTTTATTTCAGGACTGTTGGATTCAGTCATCCTCAAACTACTAACACCTTCTTCGATGCTCTGAAAAACATTTGAATTTTCGTATTCCTCTTGTGGGGGAGTTTCCATTTCAGAGGCCATTAACATCGACTCAGTTCCGTCGTCATTCTGTATCACAGTAAACTCGACCACATGTTTGCCGTCGGAGTCTGGCTCGTTAACTAGTAACACTTGTTCGACAACTACGCTGTTCTGTTGCACGTCCACGTCCTCTGTCACTTCTTCGACATCCATTTCCTCGCAAATTATTGTCTCCTCGATCACATCCCCTGACCACACTTCATTAGACGTATTGTCACCAGGAGACTCGTGATTTAGGTTCGAAAGACAAATAACCACGTCTGCAAGACTTTCTTTCTTTAACGGGAGAATTGAATTCTCTATCTTAGTGTGAATATCAGTCTCTCCCTTCAAGGATACGATCGACTCAGCACCCGTTTTATCACAATTTATGGCGCGGCGAAATCTATTGATCTTCTTTTGAACAGCAGGAATGGTCTCTAAAGGTTGCAGCTCTTCTGTTTCCTCGTGACCATCCTTAGAGTCATCTGAGTTATTCGAGCTCGTTTGCACAGCGTTGCCATTCACCTTTTGTTCTTGTTGCTGCTTTTTTGCTATTTGTCTACTAGATTTCCGGACAGCTACAAATTTCTGCGGAGACTTCATACTTGTTTTCGCTTCATTTTTTCGTCGACGAGCCATAACGTGAGTGTACAATTACACACTTTCTGATCTGAAAATTATAATTAAAAGTACTTTAATAACTGCAAAAGGGTAACGTTTTACATAAGCAGAGATCGTGAGATGTTGACAGATAAGTTCTTGACAGTAAGGTATATGGTTGATTCTCCACAGACAGGGAACTTTTGGCAAGGGCAACTTTTTTTGGAAAAATTTTTTCAAAATTTTTTTTTTCATAATGGTTAGATTCATTGGCCTTTAAGAAAGGGGCCCTATAAATTATTCACGCTTATTTCTCACTTGGAGGACCTGAAGCACATGAACACGTTTTAAATTTTTGATTTCGCGAGTGATTTACTGTGATTGTATGTAAAGTAAAACAATGCTGTAAAATATTCACACATTGAACATAAAATGGCAGGGAAAAATAGTTTTCTTTAAAAAATTCAAAGTTTTTCCAAAATTTTATATTTTTTCAGATTTGAAATTTTTTTTCAGATTAGATTTTCCTTACATTTCTCTTACATTTATTAACCCTCTAATCGCTTTATTTTTTGTGTGCAGTACTTGTAGGTACAAATATTCTAATTCTCGATTTACGTTAATTTTCAATAAAATCATTTGGAAGAGGGGTTCGATTAGCTCCATTTGTCCCTGACAGCGAAAAACAGGTTATGGTATCCGACGTTACGGTAACCGAAAACCATACAAAATTACTTTTTAAGCTTTGAAAACAAAAGTAATTAATAAATCCTCCTGACAAAAACTCCTTTATTATTTGCTACACGGAATTGTCATCTTTTCATTGATATTTATTACGAAATATGAAAGTTCTTATCAGGTACGGTATCCGATACCAATAAAAATACGCTACATTTTCGTTATGAAGGTTTGACAAATAAGTAGTGTGACGTTTGCTCGAGATACTGTGAGAAGATAAGAGTTTAAAAATAATCAAAAGTTGATGAAAGGTATGGGAGATTCGTTTACCGTAACCATCGAAAACAATTAGGGAGACACGTGTATAATTAAATTTTCTCTTCTAATATATCAAACAAATTAAAATATTTTTTATGACTTTGATAGCTTTTGAGTCAAGCTTTCGAACTATCAATTATAATTTCAAAGATAATTCACTATGTATTAAATACACGTCTCTAAACTTGGCGCCGTGTACGTAGAGACATTCCAAAAAGGCATTTTTCGAGTATTTGGAGGCATTTTGCTAAGATATACGATGATGTGATTTGATTTTTCTTTACGGAGGTCTTGCATGATCCTAAAATGAAGAAGTTAGACAAGTTTCATGAAGAAACACTACTTAGTTTAGTTACTAGAGATCCGAGACAGAAAAGTGCCCTGTATGTGGAGAATCACCCATATACTATACTTATAAATGATAAACTATATAATACATTATTTTTACATGTATTATAATTATTATATCATTTATAATTATTATAACTATAATTATAAATATATGTATACATAATAATTTTAGTTTCAAAAGTAAGAGAGCCAAACATTGTAAGAAATTAGGATGCAGAATATATATATTTTAAAGCAGGGTGGCCCAAAAAACATCAACTCTTCAAGAATTATGACGCACCGCGATATTTCTTTTGTAATATTGAAAAATGTTTACTGTATAAACTTCAGCCGCCAATCGGACTATGCGGAGTGCTCTTGAAATGTGACTAAAGCTTTAATAGAGAATATATCTTGAATGAATCACACCTTTCAGTGTAACCTCATGTCCCGTCGATATAATCAATTTCTAACAGAGAATTATTGCTTTGTCATGAGTTTGAAAATTCTCGAGAACTTTAAAACCGGGCGATATTACCGCAAATTTGACCGGAAATCTTATCGCACCAAAGAATTTCAAGATTTTTAATGATTTTAAGTAGTCTTTTCCTAGTTTGTAATAAATAAGATATACTAAACGAATAAATCTCGTTGTTTCTGTTATCATCTTTTAATAATTTGGTTGTAGAATTATTAAATTGTACGTAAATACTTATGTATTCAGTAAATTTTACACTAATTGGTGTCTAAATTATGATCCAAAGTACATTAATATGAAGGTTTAAAAGGTATTTGGCAGGCTTAGAAAATCAAAATCATTCAGGAAGTTTTTCAAAATGTGCAAAAGTTGTCTGTATATTCTAAAAAAATTTCGAACTCACTATAGAGGTGTATTTTGACACGTTGATTAGGAATATAATAGTGAGAATACAAATAATGTAGAAAGTACAATTATAAAACATAATAAAGAATGAAATTTCAAATTTTAAATAAAAGTAAGAGAAGGATTGTCTCATAAAAGGAGGCCCTCAATTTATAAATCTATATCAAGCAATAAATATTGATAACAGCGAAGAAAACGGAAGGTCAATAAGGAAAACAGAAAAACAAACATACCTGGTACAAGTTAAAAATCGAAGTCAATCGAAGTCAAAGTAAAAATCCAAGAGAAAGTTAAACACATTATTTAACAATAAATAAATATTAAGAGAAAACGAATAAAAATATAAATAAGTAAGGGCGAAAGCCCGACATCCTGCTTGGAACGTAAAGACGAGTGACTGAGCAACTGAAGGAAATTACGAGAATTCAAACAAGAAATAGCTAGCATCACATGCTAGCACAACCAGCAGTAAAAGGAAGGAAATTACGAGAATTCGAACAAGAAATAGCTAGCATCACATGCTAGCAAAACCAATAGTAAGAGAAAACTTTAAAGGGCCCGAGCCAGTTGTAGGCATTTCCAGTAGGTTAGACACAAAAGAAATCAACAGTTGGCTGACCGAGGAACATCAGAATGAGTGGGAATTGGCCACTGGCTGCAGACAGGCCTAAACACTCTTGGGTTTAAATATAAAGCTTAATCGAGCGAAGCAAATACTTAAGCTCGGAAGGAACGAAGTCGAAGTTCTGACAGCCATGTTTATAGGGCATGGAAATCTCGGCTTTCACAGATATAAGACAGGGCTCGCAGAAAATCCCCTCTGTCGTCTGTAAGTTTGTACGGGCTTTGGGTCACGCTTAGTCTTACGAGGGGATGCAACAGGATCACCGAAGCATCAGATGTTAATCTCTGGAATCTGAACTGTTTAGTTACGAGAAGGCGGTCTCCCTGCTTGGCGACAATAGAAGTAACGATACTGCAGTACGTCTGAGTAAAACTCGCGAGCGTATTGCACAGCTTCAGTTCAAAATTGTAACGGCGAAACGGCATGCATCAAATATTAAGTGTGTGTTAGCTACATAACATCAAATAAAAAATGCACTCCAAAAGTGAGGGCACATGCTCGGAACTTAAGGAAAGCAAATCACCCGCTAAACAAGTGTAAACTGTTGACCATCAAGCAGCACTAGACGCGAAGAATAAAATCTCTTTTGACAGCGAAACAGCGCCTTGAACGACGAGTTAAGTGGATTCAGGGAAATTCCACCTTTTCTACTCATCCTTACCGTCTGTTCAATAAAACGACACGTGCCGTTAAAAATCCGCTTATCAGTCCAGAGAAAGAGTGTCAACTAATTACTGCTGAAGCAGTAAAGAAAGTTATCGCTAGAACAAAGAACTTTTCAGCGGCAGGGCCGGATAAAATCAACAACTTTTGGTGGAAGAAGTTTACTTCTACGCACCAACATGTAGCTCGTATATTTACTACTTTCTTAAACGGAGAACAACCCGTCTCGCAGTGGCTAGTGGAAGGACGCACGGTATTGATCGCTAAGACCGGAGATTTGTCAAGTCCAAAGAACTACCGACACATAGCTTGTTTAAACACCAGCTACAAGCTATTCACTGGCATCCTCAAAGAGAGGATATTAACATCTGTCGAGCCAGTATGGAGTGTAATAGTTAAACAACGTGGATGCAAGAGAGGGCTGGCAGGTTGCAGGGAGAACCTGTTAATAGACAAGTGTATTTCCCAGGATTCGATCAGGTATCGACGCAATCTGTCCATGACTTGGATTGACTACCGTAAGGCATTCCATAACACGAACCATGAGCTACTTATTAAGCTCCTTGAGTGCCTGGAGGTGCATCCAAAAATAGTGAGATGCATAAAAGAGCTTATGCTCTTGTGGCGGACATTTGTCATAACATCTGACAAAGGACAAGTGACTACAAGCTATATCAAGGAGACTCTCTAAGCCCGATACTTTTCTGCATCTCCCTCTTTCCTCTATCTATTGTGCTCCGAGGAAAAAGCTCTCGACACCTATGTGGCCCACCGAATAGAAGAGAATATAAGGTCAACCACATTTAATGCATGGACGAGCTTAAACTCTTTTCTTCCTCGGAAGAGGACTTTAACATCCTTGTGGAGCCGGTAAATAGGTACTCTAAAGCGATTGGCATGAGCTTCGTGACTGGACAAGTGTGCCTGCGTCCACCTACACCAAGGAAGACTAGAAACTACATCATCGAGTGACGATCACGATTTTCAACTCATAGGCGGAAATACCATTCAACATCTTGATATTGGAGAAACATATACATATCTTGGAATACCGCAAGCGGAAACCCAAAATGTGCGTGTGTTAGAAACGGCCCTTGGAAAAACGTATCGCCAAATTCTCAGAAAAATTTGGGCTTCCGAATTATCTGGAAAGAATAACATCCAGGCGACCAATATGCTGGCCGTTCCTATACTGCTCTACACGTTTGGTGCAGTAAAATGGAACGTCGATGAGTTGAAGCAACTTGACCGAAGCACACGCAAGATGATGACAATCCATCGAAGTCTTCATCCTAGATCTTCCGTACCTCGAATATACCTCCCTCGAGATAAAGGGTGAAGAGGTTTGCTGAGCTTAGAGTGTTCTCATCGCAGAACGGTTCTGACTACAGCCTGCACAGTTCTAAATAGCACAGATTCTCTTATGCGACTAGTACATCAACATGAAGTCGTCAACGCTGCGGCGTTTCTATACCATGCCACAGAGGAGCTTGGTCTCCCATTTGATTCCAGCGACACTACACATGGCCTAGCATCACTAACACCTTTGGTGATCAAAAGTCGTGTACAGGAAGCAGAACATACCCTTCTACTAAGAGAACATGCTGACAAGCCCCTTCATGGTAAATTCTACGGCATTATACGTAGAGAAGAGCTCTCGATGGATCTGTCCAACATGTTTCTCAAGTCTTCTGGATTAAAATCGAAGACTGAGGGACTTCTTTTTGACTGCCAAGACGACGTTATAGACACCTTAGTTTACCGCGAGCGCATAATGAATGTACTTGTAGGCGATACGAACTGTCGAGCGTGCAAGCAAGAGCCAGAAAGACTTGGACATGTTCTCAGTGGATGCTCAAAATATGCACGCTACGGGTACATAGAAAGACACAATGCGGCTCTTAAAGTGTTATATTACCATATTAGGCACTTCTAGGGGGTTGATCTATTTCCCCATCTTGCCAAACGCCCAGGGGGAACTCGAGCCCGTTGTGGAGAATTATCAGTGTAAGATCTACTGGAATTTCGCATTCTCCACCACACAACGTATCAGTGCTAGGAAGCCTGATATTGACCTTCAAGATTTGAAGAGCAAGATCATTTACGTTATTGAATTCTCGGCACCAGCCGATGGGAATATCACGGCAAAGGAGGAAGGAAAACGGGCGAAATATCAAACACTTCTTTTCGAGCTGAGCTGTACCAAGACTACAAAGTCTATCTTGTAGTTCTCATAATCGCCTGTCTTGGAGGTATGAAAGCTTCATTTATTAGCCAACTACACAAGATTCCGGCTTGTCAGCGTCAGGCTCGTTCCATCGCGAACCGGATGCAAAAGGCTGTTCTTCTGGGATCACTTCATCTGGTCCGTCAAGACTGTTTCTCATAACATTCTGCAAAGATTGTTAGCTCTAAAAAAGTATCCAGAGGTGAAAACTTCATCTCCAACTGTCCCGTCTGCCGCGTAAGGTCATCCGCGGCTAGAGACCTGACTCCAAGGAACAGTATTGGCGGACGTTATCTCGCGTAAATTTCCCGCTATTCCTTACCTTATAGGACAGAAGAAGCAGAAGCGGATGACGTACACGTTCCAGTTGCGTCGGGATTGGTTGCTTTAAGGAAGCATGATCGTAGCTTCCAGAGCCTACAACTTCTCATAATAATAATAATAAATTTTGATCGTAAATTATAAGATTTAATTATAAGTTAATTAATAAGGAGCCTCGGCGGCTCAGTTGGTTAGACGCTCGGACTTCACCTTAGAGGTCCGGGGTTCGATCCCTGAGCCGGTACCTCTTGAAATTTTTCTATATACCTTTACCGAATTTCTGGTGGTTTGGGTCCTACCTTACGCTGTAGGTCCCACAATCATGCACTTGACTGCAACTCAGTCCGTGAATGATGGAGTGAAAACCAGGCTTTGCCCAATATGTCAAGGCACACGCTCTTATCATATCACTTGATTGCATTATAATGATGCGTCCGCAACTGCTAATATATACCGGGAAAGCCCCGTGCATGCTATTCAAAAAATTAAAAAATCCAACTCTAACCAAAAATGCCTTCGAGATATTGGGCTGTAACCATCTTAAGCCTGAGACATTAACTTCTGAGCGTTAATAATCATAATAATCGCTCTTTCGGCCATTGTTATATACTTTTCACACTCGACATTTCAGCATGTCTCGTTACAAGCGGAAAAGTGAACGCGGGATCACTGATTTCAAGGGTTTGGTTAAAGGCATCAAAGAAGTGAACAAAAACAATTAAACAAATAAATATTTACTAAAAGGTTCAATGAAGTTTTTTTTGAAAATTTTTATTATTGACGTGAATAAACGCAAAAACATAATTTTTTAGTTTCATCAAATACTGACCTTGAAAATCAAATTTGCGCGTACTTTCACTATCATATCCGTAATCCTTGTGTAAAAATTCAGGGGTATAGTGAGTTTCAAATTAATCGGAGGTATTCCCTTTTTAGAACTTTACCCACATTTTTGGTTGTTAACCAATTTTTTTAAACTGATTCAAAATTTGTTTGAAAATATTTTTGATTTTTTTTATCTTTCGAATTTTTCAATTTCTCTAAAACTTTCAAAAGTTCGTTATAAATGTGATTTTTACAATTTAAACTTATATCCTTAAAGTGACTTGGTATAAAAAGAGTTCCAGAACATTCTTATTGAAGAAAATATCAATGATAAATACTTTCTCAAGAAGTTTGAGAAGACTCTTTCGAAAAAAAGTACTTTTGAAACATTTTTTCTGTCTCCAGAAGCAAAAAAGGCGTTTTCTGTCTCTTTAATACGGCTTTGAACCTTTTAACAGCGCATACAATAAAAGGCTTCGGAGTTGTTATATTTCATCTTTCTCGTGTTATGATTCACACTTTTTTTTTAACAATACCATCTTTGTGAAAAGGATTTTCCCCATCAACAATTGTTTTTTTTAGGTTCATCCCATAGTTTTTCCCCTGTTCTCAGACGACTTACGAAAATTTAATCAGTTTTAAGACTTTGGAAACGTCATGTATTTTAAATATTTTATAGAAACTACTTATTTTTTTATGATTCGTCGCATGAGAGTTAATGTACTCCAAGTCCACTTTTTGAAATGTTTGAATTAATAGTATTTTCATTTTTAAAGCGTGGCAAAGAATGTTAAGATATTCGTTTTTTTATGATATTCAGCTTTCAAATCATAAAAATTTGGAAATACATACATAGTATGTGGAAATACATAGTATAATTAGCCTGGCCAAAATAAAAAGACGTCTATTTTTTTTTCTGCTGTAGTCATTTTTCAGCTCTCGACAAGCAACTCTTCCTCTCATGGAGTTCAACACGTAAAAATACAACTTCTTTTTTTAATTCAATTTTTCATAAGAAGTTATAAACCAATTTTTTCATTCTGGAAGTTATTTATTCTCCGAGATTTCAAGATGGATTTTGTCAACTTTTCATATTTCGGAAATGTTATGTAACAATTTTATAACAGGGAGAATTCTACAAAAATTGGAATATTTGCTGACTTATCTCACGCTTTGATTAAGTTTGTGTATAGTGAAATTTGTAAAGTATACACTGGAACCTGGATTCATACACGGCTTCGAGCATAGCTTGCAGTAGTCTTCATCATATGTGACCGTCAGCGAAGGAAGGGACCTAATGCGTCAAAGCTGAACTTTACAGGACGGGCGATCGTAGCAGAGCCCGCAAGCCAGCATTTGAGTAGTGGGGATGCGTCTAAGAAAAGCACCCCCTCCACTTACCACTACACTTTTAGGCAAGAGCCAGTGGAGCTCACGGACACGTCGCGTCCAGCTGTAGTGTTAAGTGGTCGGGCTGGCTTTCGTAGGCCACCACGGGGGTGAAGCCAGCATAGGAACTTCCGGTAACAAATCTGACTTCCGGCCCAGTTCCATCTGGGGTCCTTTCTAGGGATTTTAAAAACGTTCAGTTTGCGAAAATGAAGTGACTTTTGAAATCGTTAGTATGGTAGCACTGAAAGTGACGCCACGAGTTACCGCGAGTAACTGCCAACGTGCAGTTGAAAACTGACGGTATTTTTTACTCTAATTGTTAGTAAACATAATCGTGAAATATTAACGATAGCATGTGCCTTGTGCCAGGTCTCACGACTTTACAATTTGAAATGCCGGTTGTGAGGAACGTAACATAACCTCTAAATGTGTTACTGGTGTTACTGTTTTATGAAGTGTTTTTGCAAACGAGAACCCCGAGAACCCTTATGATACTTCTTTCAATCCACGGAAAATTGAAAGTAAGGTTCACCAATCATGCAGTGGCAAAAGTTCTTCGATACCGTCAACAATAAAATGAGAAATTCTCGTATGCCGTACGACATGAAGGCGAAGAAAAATAGCGATAACGAATTGATTACAATTTCATCATTTTCTCTATTTTCCGTAAATGGAGGAGCAAAAATTTCGGTTTCATTGTGTTGCGCAATATGTCGTGTATCAGACAATTTAAGCGACGCATTTTGGCATTGTTTTGAAGCGGCTGAATACAAAACTGGGAAAATAAGGGTTCGGGGATTAGTATTGATGTCTTGTTTATCGATATTTAGAGATTTTTCTAAGTAAAAAGGGGTTTTATTTTCATTTAAATAAATGACAAGGATGCTTCGGGACAAGGATTGCACGGAATTTTTGATTTATTTCAGTCATTTAATAGAATTTGAAGAATTTGAAATATTGTAGGGTATTTTAAAAGATTCCAATTGATTTGAGGGTTAGGTTTGAAAGCAGCTTTAAGCTGTACCTCGCCCTTTGGGTTCTTATGTTAACTCTGTCTGCCATGTACATATCCTTCTTGTTACGAACTCAATAAAGATTATGAGAAGTTGTAGGCTCCGGAAGCTTCGATCATGATTCCTTAAAGAAACCAATCCCAAAGCTACTGGAACGTGTACGTCATCCGCTTCTGCTCCTTCTGTCCTAGAAGGTAAGCAAGAGCGGGAAATTTACGCGTGATAACATCGGGCAACACTGTTCCCTGGAGTCAGGTCTCTAGCCGCGGATGACCTTACGCGGCAGACAAGACAGTTGGAGATGAAGGTTTCACCACTGGATACTTTTTTAGAGCTACCAATCTTTGTAGAATTTAAGAGGAACAGTGTTGACGGACCAGATGGAGTTATCCCAGGAGAACAGCCTTTTGCATCCGGTTCGCGATGAAATGAGCCTGACGCTGGCAAGCCGGAATCTTGTTGAGTTGGCTAATAAATGAAGCTTTCATACCTCCAAGGCAGCCGATTATGAGAATTATAAGATGGACTTTGTAGCCTTGGTACAGCTTACTCAGCTCGAAAAGAAGTGCTTGATATTTCGCCTGTTTTTCTCCCTCCTTTGCCGTGATATTACCATCGGCTGGTGCCGAGAATTCAATCACGTAAATGATCTTGTTCTTCAGATCTTGGAGGACAATGTCAGGCTTCGTAGCACTGATACGTTGAGTGGTGGAGAATGAGAAATTCCAGTAGATTTTACACTGATCATTCTCCACGACTGACTCGAGTTCCCCCTGGGCGTATGGCAAGACGGGCAATAGATCAACACCATAGAAATGCCTAAGATGGTAATATATCACTTTTAGAGCTGCATTGTGTCTCTCTATGTACGCGCAGCGTGCATATTTAGAGCATCCACTGAGAACATGTCCAAGTGTTTCGGGCTCTAGCTTGCACGCTCGGCAGTTGGTATCGCGTACAGGTATATTCATTATGCGCTCGCGGTAAACTAAGGTGTCTATGACGCCGTCTTGACAGGCAAAAAGAAATCCCTCGGTCTCCGATCTCAATCCAGCAGACTTGAGAAGCATGTTGGTCAGACCCATCGAGAGCTCTTCTCTACGTAGGATGCCGTAGAACTTACCACGGAGGGGTTTCTCAGCATGTTCTCTTAGTAGAAGCGTATGTTCTGCTTCCTGTATACGACTTTTGAGCACCAGAGGTGTTAGTGATGCTAGGCCATGTGTAATGTCGCTAAAATCAAATGGGAGGTCAAGCTCCTCTGCGGCCCTATCTGCTGCATGGTATAGAAACACCGCAGCATTGGCGACTTCATGTTGATGTACGAGTCGCATAAGGGAATCCGTGCTTTTTAGAACTGAACAGGCTGTAGCCAGAACCGTTCTTCGATGAAGACACTCTAAGCTTAGCAATCCTCTACCCCCTTTATCGCGAGGGAGATATATTCGAGGTACGGAAGATCTAGGATGAAGACTTCGTTGAATTGTCATCATCTTGCGTGTGCTTCGATCAAGTTGTTTTAACTCATCGACGTTCCATTTTACTGCACCAAACGTGTAGAGCAGTATAGGAACGGCCAGCATATTGGTCGCCTGGATCTTATTCTTTCCAGATAATTCGGAAGCCCAAATTTTTCTGAGAATTTGCCGATACCTTTTTCCAAGGGCCGTTTTCAAGTTATGCACATTTTGGGTTTCCGCTTGCGGTATTCCAAGATATGTATATGTTTCTCCAATACCAAGATGTTGAATGGTATTTCCGCCTATGAGTTGAACATCCTGATCGTCACTGGATGATGTAGTTTCTAGTCTTCCTTGGTGTAGGTGGACGCAGGCACACTTGTCCAGTCCGAAGCTCATGCCAATCGCTTTAGAATACCTATTTACCGCATCTACAAGGATGTTAAGGTCCTTTTTTGAGGAAGCAAAGAGTTTAAGGTCGTCCATGTATAAAAGGTGGTTGACCTTATATTCTCTTCTGCTCGGCGGGCCACATAGGTATCCAGAGCTTTTGCCTCGGAGCACAATAGATAGAGGCAAGAGGGAAATGCAGAAAAGTATCGGACTTAGAGAGTCTCCTTGAAAGACCCCCCTCTTATATGTGACAAAGCTTGTAGTCTCTTGTCTTTTGTCAGATGTTATGACAAATCTTGTCCGCCACAAGAGCATAAGCTCTTCTATGCATCTCACTATTTTTGGATGCACCTCCATGCACTCAAGGAGCTTGATAAGAAGCTCATGGTTCGTGTTATCGAATGCCTTACGGTAATCAATCCAAGCCATGGACAGATTGCGTCGATACCTGATCGAGTCCTGGGTAATACACCTATCTATTAACAGGTTCTCCCTGCAACCTGCCAGCCCTCTCTTGCATCCACGTTGTTCGACTATTGCACTCCATACCGGCTCGATAGATGTCAATATCCTCTCTTTGAGGATGCCAGTGAATAGCTTGTAGCTGGTGTTTAAACAAGCTATGGGCCTGTAGTTCTTCGGACTTGACAAATCTCCGACCTTAGGGATCAATACCGTGCGTCCTTCCACTAGCCACTGCGGGACGGCTTGTTCTCCGTTTAAGAAAGTAGTAAATATACGAGCTAGATGTTGGTGCGTAGAAGTAAACTTCTTCCACCAAAAGTTGTTGATTTTATCTGGCCCTGGCGCCGAAAAGTTCTTAGTTCTAGCGATAACTTTCTTCACTTCTTCAGCAGTAATTAGTGGACACTCTTCCTCTGGATCTTGTAACATTTGCCTTTGGCAAAAGTTACGAAAGAGTGATATATCGGAAGCGTCTTCATTTAGCTGATAAGTATCTCCATATACTTGCTCCCAGAAGATTTGAATCTCTTCTCGACTAGGCGGATTTTTAACTACACATGACGCTTTATTGAACAGACGGGAAGGATTAGTAGAGAAGGTGGAATTTTCCTGAATCCACTGAACTCGCCGTTCAAGGCGCTGTTTCGCGGTTGAAAGAGATCTTACTTTTTGCGTCCAGTGCTGCTTGATGGTCGACAGTTTACACTTGTTCAGCGTGTGATTTGCTTTCCTCAAGTTTCGAGCAAGTGCCCTAACTTTTGGAGTGAACTTTTTATTTGCTGTTATGTAGCTAATCACGCACTGAATATTTGATGCATGCCGTCTCGCCGTTTCAATTTTGAACTGAAGCTGTGCAATACGCTCGCATGTCTTACTCAGACGTACCGAAGTTTCGTTACTTCTATCGTCGCTAAGCAGGGAGACCGCCTTCTCGTAAACTACACAGTTCAGATTCCAGAGATTAACATCTTCGGGGAGCAAATCGCGGAGGGCAGTATTAGCTTCAGCTAATTTGTCCATCCTGAGGAAGACTTTTTGGTGGATAGATCTCCTACTTCTCATGTTGACATTATCGGCTATCTGCAAAGGTGGTCTTGCTGGAACGGGTGGAATGTTCGCTGGAGGATGTTGCTCCTCTTCCTGTTGATAAACAGCTTCACATCCGTTTTTTCGCAAGAAGGATACCTGATCTCTCAAATACTGAGGCGTTTTATGAGCATATTCCGGGTGCATATTGCCCCAACGGTCATGCAACCTCTTCATGAATCCTCTCCGCGCCGGTGAGCTTCTTTGCCAACAGGTAAGAAGGTCCCTCCTGAGTTGGTCCGACCATTTAAATCGATGTTCTCGCGTTTGTCCGGGGTCATTGCTTGGTCGTCGCCTCGGTTCGTTCCTATTGCCACTCCCAACTGAACCATGGCCTCCATTCGAGAGAGGCCTATTGTGGGTGGCACTGCGCGATACTTGTGTCGTAACCGCATAATTCGTTGCATTGGGGAGTTAGCCCAAAGCAACGCGGCTGACTGCAAGAGCAGGAGCTCTCGGGCGATGGGGTCGCCACATCCCTACGATTTATTATTATTATTATTATTATTTGCAATGAATTTCAATAGAAATATTGTTTTTGTTTATTTGATAAATAAAAAGTAAATTATTGTTGAAGTCGTAAATGAGCAGGGTGCCCACCAGTTCCCTTTTCCTCTTTTCCCTGAGTTTTCCCTGTCTTTTACTGTTTTTCCCTGTGTCCGGGTGCACGGCGTAAAAGAAGCTCAAAAAAGGGGAAATAGGGTGATTTTCTCACGAAAAAGGGGAAAATAAGGGAAAAATTAAACATTTATTTTTATATGACGAAAAGAACAATCTTTTTATAAGCAATGTTATATTTTTAAATAATTTTCAATGATTTTTCAATGATTTCTGCCATTAAAGAATTTATTTTTGAAAATTTGATATACTCAGGTCGTTGGTAATCCATTCACAGTGATATAAAGAAATCCGAGAATAAAATAAATTTAGATGAATACACGATTTTGATATTTTTAACATCGTTCTCATAAATATTTATTTCCAGGATTTGTCATTTCTTTCTTACTCTAACTAATACTTACAATGTAAATTTAAGACTAAACTCTTTAGTACAGCGAAGTAAAAATGTTAAAATTAATCGAATCGTTTGAGCTGAGGGATAACAATTTGTGGCCCAACATCCAAAACAAGTATAAATTTTTTTTTTGAAATCGGTTAATATCTTGTTCTGTTTTTTTAAATTTACAATTAAAAATTTTAAGAATTAAAACAAATTTGCCTCCTTTACAATTTTTTGAAAATGTACAAAAACATGTTTTTTGGATTGCTTCAAACCTGAAATTTCTTCACCTTGAACCAAAGAAACATGTTATCATTTTTTATTAATGCGGGAAACATTTTTTTCGAGGTGTATATAACGTTCCAAAATCCCCAAAAAAATGAAATCCCAAAAATCCTAAAGCACGACAAAATGTTTCTCCTAGAGAGCAAAGAGGTAAAATGTTTCTTTGGTTCAAGCTGAATAAATTTCAGGTTTGATATATTCAACTTTTTTTTCAATTATGACTCAATAAAAAAAAACATGTTTTCTCCACATTTTCAAACAAATTGTTACTGCGCAAAAAATTCATTTTTTCGTAATTTTGTATTATTGTTCACTAGTAAAAGCAATACATATAACAAATTCGTCATAATTTTTGAACCAATAGGAAATATTTTGAATTTGAAATCGTTAAATTTTACTGATTAAAATTTGTTTCTTCATTTTTGTCGAATGCCAACCCACAAGTTTTTTCTCCTCAGATTCAACGATTTGATTTGTTTTCGAATTTAACTCCGCCCTGCTCTTTAGTGCTCTTAAAGTCAAATTAAAACTTGCTCAAGTTAGAACATTTAACACTGCAGTTGATGAATTTAAAATATTCCATTTTTTAATCAAGTATGCATGTAAAGTGTCCACCTTCCAATACTTATTCAAAAAGTATTGTATGTTTTGTATTGTTATTGGTACCTTCCTTATTCATGAATAATCTATTCAAGTGTTATACTTGCTTTAATAATTATTCAATAGTGGGTACACTTACTAATTTATTTTACTAACTAAGAAAAAAGGGGGAAGACTGCACCCTGCTGTCTCTTTTAAAGCCCATTTTTCGCAATGTTAATGGTAAATCGAGATATTTTGAGTGATGAAAACAAAATTTCGGCTATTATTTTAGGAAGAAAAGGCATCTGGAGGAATAATAGTACAGGACAGAGATTTAAAAAATTTTAATCATACAATCTTTCGTTTCTCATTCAGTCAAATCAAAGCTATTTTAGATGGGTAAACATTTTAAGAATCTCATTTCTTCTTTAGTTTCTTGATCTTTGATTCATCTTGGTTTCTTTTTTAACCAAGAGCTCGGAGCTTACTTAAGTTCTAAAAATTATTGTTGCGGGCTGAAGATGGAGCTAAGAAACAACTCTAAGCGCAACGGTTGTTGATTTTCCCTGTGTTTTCCCTGTGACTCCCTCATAAAAAAAAACCCTGTGTTTTCCCTGTTTTTCCTGATTAGGTATATAATTATCTTCAAACTTACTGTTTTTGAGAAAAACTTTTGTTGTTCTTTTTCCACATCTAATAGAAGTGCAAATAATAACAATTTGAAGCTTTAGTCAGGGAAAGTCAGTCACTTTTCAGTCATTTTTTAAAGATAACGTCAATATAGTATCTTTTTAAAATGAAAAAATCACTTATTTCACTGTTCTTTCAAAAAGTTAACATATGAGTTACAATTTCAAAGGATTTAAAATATTTCTGGGTATTTTTTTAAAAATTACAAGAAATTTTCAAACAAAAATTCAAATGTCAAGGTATTTCAAAATTTTTTGAATGATTTGAAATATTTCAGGGTATTTTAAAAGATTCAAGGCAATGTTTAATTTATTTCAATAATTTGAAGGGATTTCAAAGAATTTTATCGCATTTGAAAAATTCAAAGGAAATTGTAATTCATTTCAGTAATTTAATGGGATTTTAAAGTATTTGAAATATTCCCAGGGGTTTTAAAAGATTCCAAGAAATTTCTAATTGATTTCAACCATTTCAAAGGATTTCAAAGGATTT
>CAKNXH010085375.1:29311-51434 GCA_932178445.1 Andricus quercusramuli | reverse complement strand
AAAAATAATCTTTTTGGAAATATAACAGTGTGGATAGAGTCTCTGATCTTTGGGCTCCTTGAAAATACCCACTCCGATTTTTGGCAGGGACCCGAACGAAATTTTCGTTCCATTTCGTTACTGCTAATTAAAACAATTCATTTGAATCCAAGCATCAATGTAATTTCAGATATTATATAAATCCGGCCAAATCTAGAGACAGCAGATCAAAGTTTAGTAAAAAATCACTCTTTTCTATCAATAACGAAATGGAACGAAAGTTTCGGTCGGGTCCCTGATTTTTGGGTTTCGACCCTTAACATGAAAAATCAACCCCTTAGCACAACGCAGATATGACTTTTTCAAAAAATAATCTTTTTGTGAATTTTACAGTGGAGATAGTGTCTCTGATTTTTGGGCTCCCCGAAAATACCCACTTAGCTTTTTGGGCTCCAACCGTTGACATAAAATAAATACCCCTTGACACAACGCATTTATGACTCTGTGAAAGAATAATCTTTTTGAGAATTTTACAGTGTGGATAGAGTCTCTGATTTTTGGGCTCCTTGAAAATACTCACTCCGATTTGTGGGCTCCAACCCTTAATATGAAAAATCAACCCCTTAGCTCAACGCAGATATGACTTTGGCAAAAAATAATCTTTTTGTGAATTTTACAGTGTGGATAGTGTCTCTGATTTTTGGGCTCCCGGAAAATAACCAATTCGATTTTCGGGCTCCAACCCTTAACGTTAAAAATCAACCCGTTGGTACCATTCAGATATGACTTTCTCAAAAAATAATCTTTTTGGGAATATTACAGTGTGGATAGCTTCTCTGATTTTTGGGCTCCTCGAAAATACTCACTCCGATTTTTGGGTTAAAACCCTTAACATTAAAAATCAACCCCTTGGTACCACGCAGATGTGACTTTCTCCAAAAATAATCTTTTCTTTATATATACATGCAAAACCCTCGTTCGCCCACCGTTTACAGACATCGAAAATGGCCAATTCCACACTGTGCGCGAAAGCAATGAGCAAAATCCCCAACATCGATGACCAAAACGCTGTCACCGGTTAGCAAAATGGTCTCCAGGGTTACCAAAATATTTTGGCCACCGGTTGCCATCTAGCGTCGTAAGCGGTTACTACGTTTTGGCCACCAGTTGCCATCTAGCGTCGTAAACGGTTACTATGCGAACATCATTTTCGGTGAGCTTGCGTTTATCTCGTTCGTGACAGTTTGCTTTCGTTCATTTTCGTTCAAGTAATTCGTTGCATGAAGAGATTAAAGATTTTATTACAAGCTAAGATGCAAACGGCAAAAAAATCATAGAAATGGATTTCGCTGACGAAGACAGCATTGCAAGTTTCGATGACCTACCAAAAATGATAGAGTAAGCAGACAACATTGTGTTATTTTCAGGAAAGATAAACATTTTTAGAGATATTTTTTGTCTTGTGAGGGGCCCAGCCCCCCGAGGGAGCTCCGCCCCTCGGTCCCGATGGGGCCCAAAAATCGGAAGACTCTATCCACACTGTAAAATTCTCAAAAAGATTATTCTTCCACAAAGTCATATATGCGTTGTGCCAAGGGGTTGTTATGTTACGTGAAGGGTTGGAGCCCAAAAATCGGAGTGGGTATTTTCGAGGAGCCCAAAAATCAGAGACTCTATCCAAATTATTAAATTCCCAAAAATATTATTTTTTGAGAAAGTTATATCTGCGTGGTACCAAGGGTTTAATTTTTAAAATTAAGGGTTGGAGCCCAAAAATCGGAGTGAGTATTTTCGAGGAACTCAAAAATCAGAGAATCTATCCACACTGTTAAATTCCCAAAAAGATTATTTTTGAGGAAGTCATATCTGCGTTGTGCTAAGGGATTGATTTTTGGTAAAAGCTACCACAGGGTTCGCATCCAGCCCCTTGACATTGCCGTCCGGCGACCTATGGTTTTGGCCGAGTCGAGCGCTGGCCGTACAGTCTTATTCAAAAAGACGCACGGTTTGCAGTGCGAACCCTCTGTACCCTCTGTACGAACCCATCGTCGAGATACATTAGAGACACTAGGAAAAGGAAAAGAAAGCAAATACAGAGCAGCACTACATATCATGGGGTCCCGTCTGGATGTATGCTACCTATTTAAAATTATTTTACTGTTTTTTTATTTTTTTATCTAAATGTGTCTAGTCGCCACTAATACTTCTGTATGCTCTAATGAGTCCCCGAGACAAATTTAGTTGAAAATGTCAAAAAGTCCCCTGAGTACATATGAATATCTTGGTTAGATTCTTAAGAACCTTGTTAGTTTTTGTTTATATAATTTTTTTCCAAGATGAATTTTTAAAAGAATACAAATTATTGACAAATAAAAATGCATTTTTATCTTCGGAAAAAAAATCAAAATAGTTGAATTTTTAAGCAAAAATATACATTTTCTACAAGATAGCTACAACGATTAAGTCAGTAAAGTATCAATTAAATAAGTAATGTTCATTCAGTCATTAAAATAATTCATAAAGCCTAATTTTCAGTGACTAATTATTATTAATACGCAATATAAAATTGATTCAAATCTGGGATAAATGATCTTTAATTTAACCAAATAGTCACATTCCCAAGCGAGAAAGACTAATTTTTTTCAAGACAGTTGCATTTTTAACAGGAAAGTTCATTTTTCAGCAAAAAAGATGAATATTCCTTTAAGAAGATTTATTTTCAAACAAAATTCACGAATTTTCGATTAAATTGATTGATTTTGAAATAAAAGAGACGAATTTTTTTCTACGCATTTGCATTTTCAACACACAAATATGAATAGTCGAAAAGAAAATCAATTTATTAATTAATGATTTTAAATAAGTAGCATACATCCAGACAGGACCCCATGATATGTAGTGCTGCTCTGTATCTGCTTTCTTTTCCTTTTTCTAGTGTCTCTAAAGCTGGGTTTACACCAAGCGAGCATCGTTCGCGAACGCTGTTCGCGAACATTCTCGAACAGGAGGCTCGCTCGATGTAGACGCTTGCCCGCACCGAACAGTGCTCGTGAACGCTGTTCGCGAACGTTCGTTCGTGCTCGTCCGGGTTCGGCCGCTTATCGGTAAATCGACGAACTATCAAAGGGATTCAGAGTTCGTTGCGCGTCCGGTGTAAGCGGTACTTCGACAGGAGCACGCACAGCATTTTTCGGAGTACATCGAATTTATTGTTTTTATTCTAAAACATGGAGTGGGACAACGAAAAGTGCCTGGAAATAATTGGCTTTTTAATTTTCCCGTTTGAAATTCTTTAAAATTTAAAAAAAATGGAAACCGCTATAGTTGAATCATTTGTTTAATAAAATTATTCAGTTTTTATTTTTTTTTTTACATCTTCATGTTTGAAATCTTAATCCTAAACAAAAGAATAGTTGAATAAATTTCTTCAAAAATGAAATTCAAATTTGGTTCTTATCATTATAACATATTATATTAATGAAATTAATATTATATTAATCACATTTCATGAAATAGTACAATTTTCAATTATTTTCGTTTGGAATTCTTTAAAATTTTGAAAATTGGAAGCCGCTGTAGTTGATTCATTTGTTTAATAAAATTATTCTGTTTTTATTTTTTTGTGCATCTTCATCTTTGAAATCTTAATACTAAACAAAAGAAGCGATAAATAAATGTCTTCAAACATGAAATGCAAATTTGGTTCTTACCATTATATCATATTATTATATTAATTATATCAATATTACATTAATAAAATTAATATTATATTAATCACATTTCATGAAATAGTACAATTTTCAATTATTTTCGTTTGAAATCCTTTAAAATTTTGAAAAAATTGACAGTTTTGATAATGTGGGTGCCATGTTCGTGCACTTTTGTCGGAAAACGGACGAATGCTCGCGAATAACTGCTCGGCTGTGCTCAGCTCAGGCAGTGTGAACGGGAAGCTCCCCCCTGTTGACGAATGCTCGCAAGCATTCGCAAACGTTTGCGAACGTTCACGAATTTGATGCATGCCGTCTCGCCGTTTCAATTTTAAAGTGAAGCTGTGCAATACGCTCGCGAGTCTTACTCAGACGTACTAAAGTATCGTTAGTTCTGTTGCCGCTAAGCAGGGAGACCGCCTTTCGTAAACTACACAGTTCAGATTCCAGAGATTAACATCTTCGGCGAGCAAATCAGGGAGGGCAGTATTAGCTTCAGTTAATTTGTCCATCCTGAGGAAGACTTTTTGGTGGATAGATCTCGTACTTCTCATGTTGGCATTATCGGCTATCTGCAAAGGTGGTCTTGCTGGAACGGGTGGAATGTTCGCTGCAGGATGTTGCTCTTCTTCTTGTTGATAAAGAGCTTCATATCCATTTTTTCGGAAAAAGAATATCTGATCTCTCAAATACTAAGGCGTTTTATAAGCATATTCCGGGTGCATATTGACCCAACGATCATGTAAGCTCTTCATGAATCCTCTTCGCGCCGGTGTGTGCTTCTTTGCCAACAGGTAAGGATGTCCCTGCTGAGTTGGTCCGACCATTTAAATCGATGTTCTCGCGATTGTCCGGGGCCATTGCCTGGACGTCGCCTCGGTTCGCTCCTATTGCCACTCCCAACTGAACCATGGCCCCCATCCGAGAGAGGCCTGTTGTGGGCGGCACTGCGCGATACTGGTATCGCACAGTGCGGAAAAAGTACATTTTTTGATTCAAAATACGATTCCTGCTGTATCTGTGGACCGATTTAGATTTTTTTGTTTAGAAAAAAGCTGAGAAAATTCCGGAGAGAATTGTCGAGGCCGATTTTTTAAAAAGATCTCCAGTTTTTTATAAATAAACAATTATATGGTAAAAAAAATGACAATTTTTTTGTTTAGTCCTCTGGCTTCTTAAAAATAGAGTAAAAAGTTTCGCAATCAACTCAATTTGATAGTGCAACATTACTAGAAGATTATCCAATAGCGAGCAATAAACAAAAAAATTTGATAATAAACAAATAATTTGTTAAAGGTTCATTTTCGCGATTTTCATTATTTTCATATTATTTTTCCTCGTCTTGTAAGTAATTCATTGCATAACATCACTATGATGGAAAAATTTCGTATTTAAATAATAATTAACAATAATATAAACAAATTTCATTAAAAAATGTGCACTTTGGGTGTGTTTTGAGGAAAAACACCGGTCTGCACTTATAATTAGCTAACTCGAGGCAATTTTAATACAAAAGACAACTGAACAATAATATTTATAATTGTTATAAACAAATTTTATAACAAATAAAAAAGGCCGGAAAAAAGTTTTTTTTCATTATCAATTGAGTAAAAAATCTTCAATTGCCTCAATTTTCCAGTGAAACGATACTAAAGGTTAATTCAATAGTGAAAATTAAACAAAAAAATTTGTTAATTGACAAATTATTTGTTAGAAGTTGATTTTCTCATATTTTTATCATTTTTATATTATTCTTTCTTATCTTGTGACTAATTCATCCCATAACAAATGAAAGTCGGGACACTCATGAGTCTGATGAAAGTTTTTCTCCGAGAGTTGAGAAGCTGCATCACATACATTATGGTACGCGGCTTCACCCAGGCATTATTTCATCTCCCTGTACTAAATGTTCATGATTATTCTTGTTCATCTTTTAACAATCGTGAACTGATATTATTCTATACTATTACATAGGTCCTACTAATTGAAATTGCGTTAAAGTTTAATGGTTGCTGATCTTCATTTGTTAGTTTTGTGGCGTAACAAATGACAGTCTCATTGATCTGAAGTTAGGCAAAGAAAATAACGCATGCTTTTATTTATCGGATTATTTTTCATTCTCATATGTTCTGAGCCATTTAGTTTGCATTAATTTTCATTCTTTCTCAGTATGTATACATATAATTTAGAAATGAATTCTATTAGAGTGCCGAATAAGATTCTAAGTGATCTGTTAATCGCAAGTACTAGTAAAGACGTAAGAATACTGTTAGCCTACCTTCGCACGGCTAACTTGATAGATAATGAGCAAGTCAATTTGACACGAGAAATCTTGTTCCGGCACTTCGTTCCGTCTTTTGAAAAAAGATGGAAGAGTGCGTTCTATAATGCAGATAAATTTTCTAAACTGAACAGTGCATGGTTATCATCTGATTCCATCATATCATTGGATCCCACAAAAGTAGGCAGAAGATCTTCAGAAGATTTTGAAACCAGTTCGAAATCAACTAAAACAAGGAAAACACTTTCTCTTGTTGACTCATATTCTCAAATTGAAACTGAAAATGCTTTTTTGATTAATTTGTGCTCTTCTGGGAAGAGGAACTTGGCTAAGGAGATAAGAAGTATGATATCAAGAGTTGAAGATAAAGAACATGGAGAACATGAAGAATTTCAAGGACAAATTTTAGCCATTTACTTTAGAAGAAGCTATTTCTGTGGCTGAAGACACAAAATTGACGAAACATCAATATGAAACTATTAGACTACAAGCTAAAGCACATAATTCTGACATTTTCCCTCTTTATAAAAGTCTTGAGGAAGCCAAGAGAGAGGTCTTCCTCCCGAAAAAAGCATAACAGTTACAGAGTCTGGGGTGAGGATTGAATTGCAAGATTTGTGCGATCATACAGTGAAGCGTATGTTGGAAATTCCAAATATTTTGCCACCATATATAGTTGAAGGGAAAATTTTCGTCATGAAGTGTCAATATAAATATGGTTGTGATGGCTCATCTGACCAGAGCGAATATAATCAAAAGTATTGTGGAACAGAAAAATCAGATGCAGGAATCTTTATGATGTCAATGGTGCCATTACGAATAATTCAAACTTGTTCCCATAAACATGATAAGAATTGTTTGGAATGTGCAAAGCCCTTGACAATTTGGAAAAACGAGAATCCTGGATCTACAAGATTATGTAGGCTGGTCATGTTTGAACATGCACCAGAAACTAAGGAACGAACCACGACAGAAGTTGACTTGATGGAAGACAAAATAAGAAAACTCAAACCTACAAAAATAAAAGTACCGAATAGTCGTTTTACCATAACTGTCTTTCATGATTTCGCGTTGACTATGGTAGGTGGAAAGGTGTGTCAGGCTCTTTCTGGAACAACTTCTGCTGCCAAATGTTACATTTGTGATGCGAAACCATCGCAGATGAATGACTTACATAAACTTGTAGATAAAACAGAGAAGGTACAAAATTTCAGATACGGACTCTCTACATTGCACGCGTGGATTCGTTTGATGGGATTGATACTGCACATAAGCTATCGTTGAGGATTCTGCAAGTACAAGCAAAAACTGACGAAGAGAAAGCGAAAATGAAAACTGCAAAACAGAGAGTCCAAAAAGAATTCCGTGATAAGATGGGGCTCATTATAGATGTTGTAAAACATGGCTCGGGAAGTACTAATATAGGAAATACTGCTAGAAGATTTTTCAGAGATCCTGATTTGACTTCCGAAATCACAAATGTCGACAGGGAGTTGATCCGTAGACGCGACATAATTTTGCAAGCAATGGCTTCAGGGGAGGCAATTGACACTTACAAGTTCGGAAATTATTGCCAAGAAACCACGCAAATGTACGTCAATCTTTATAATTGATACTACATGCCAGTAACAACACACAAGATTCTCATACATGGAGCCAAAATTCTTGAATCTGCTTTCCTCCCCATGTGTCAATTGACGGAAGAAGCTCAAGAGGCGAACAACAAAATTTTCAGACATCTACGAGAGTTTCACACTCGAAAATGCAGCAGAGAGGCTACTAATAAAGATCTTGGACGGAAATTGCTGATTTCAACCGACCCAAAAATTGTAAATCAGAGGCAAAAATGGAAAAAGAAAGTAATGCTCCTAGATCCTGAAGCTCAAGACTTGCTTAAGACGTAAAATGGAAGCCTGGAGTCATATTTTGGCAATGATAGAAGAACTTGCTTCAGAATTTTTTTGTTTAATTTTCATTATTGAATTAACTTTTAGTATCGTTGCTCTGGCAAATCGAGGCAAGTTAGGAATTTTTTACTCAATTGATAATGAAAAATGTTTTTCTTCAAAACACACTCAAAGTGCACATTTTTTAATGAAATTTGTTTATATTATTGTTAATTATTATTTAAATACGAAATTTTTCCATCATAGTGATGTTATGCGATGAATTACTTACAAGATGAGGAAAAATAATATGAAAATAATGAAAATCGCTAAAATGAACTTTTAACAAATTATTTGTTTATTAACTAATTTTTTTGTTTATTTCTCGCTATGGGATAATCTTCTAGTAATGTTGCACCATCAAATTGAGTTGATTGCGAAACTTTTTACTTTATTTCTAAGAAGCCAGAGGACTAAACTAAAAAAATTGTAATTTTTTTACCATATATTTGTTTATTTATAAAAAAATGGAGATCTCTTTCAAAAATCGGCCTCGACAATTCTCTCCGGAATTTTCTCAGCCTTTTCTAAAAAAAATATATCTACATCGGTCCACAGATTCAGCAGGAATCGTATTTTGAACCAAAAAATGTACTTTTTCCCCACTGTGTGTCGTAACAGCATGATTCGTTGCATTGGGGAGTTAGCCCAAAGCAACGTGGCTGACTGCAAGAGCCGAAGCTCTCGGGCGATGGGGTCGCAACATCCCTACACCATCATTATTATATATATATATTATTATTATTTATTATATATATATTTTTATTATTGATTATAAAAAATCATCTTTTATTATTATTTAATATTATTATATATATTTAGTTTTATTCACGTTTCCTTGCCATTTCTCCGTGTTACGTTTCCTTTTCCGAACAGTTTCAACACGTTCATTTTCAGACATTTTTGCGATGGACAATCGGATATTTTATTCTAAATAACTGATGCTTCTCTATAAATCACAAACTTTAACATAAAAAGATTACGCTCGACGAAGTAGATGCAGAACGAAAAAAATCATACTTTTGAGGTTGTTGAATGTTGTGTACTATAAGCGAACTGACTATAAATAAACAGCGGTTTTTCAAGTTGGGACACTAAATTGTGTTGGAAACTTGGAAATAGCTATCGCGAAACACTAAATAAAATAACAAAGGCCGATAACCGGAGCAGCGGCAGCGTGTGTTGACTTCAACTCGCTGCCATTTGCACAATTGTCAACCGATTTTCTTCAAATTTTCAGGAAAACTTTCTCACAGTCTAGTAAACAACTTTCTCGCGATAAGTTGTTTCAACTAACATGTTTTCGATGACCGTCCCACTGGTCGAAGTTAGCGAAACGTGGTTTTCGTTCGGCATTAATTTGTTATTGAACAACAATAAACATATTACATTTTTAAACAAATTGCGTTGTTTATAGTCATCGCTTATGTATTGGGAATACACCATATAAATTTCAAGCAATTTTATCAATAAACGGCCAAATAATCGCGAGCTGTGTTTCATAAAACATCGATTTTCGATCGGAAAATTTTCTAGGTTTTTATAGTTTATCTTGGGTAAAAATTGTCGAATGTTTGATGTTTGATGAGAAAAATTTGTCGGTCGCGTCAAGGTGAATACGAAGATATATTTTTTTTACGTTTCGGCCACTTTTTTGTCATCGATCTATTTTCCGAGTGGACAATACTTCTACGCGGTTTCGAGCGCTTATCTAGTTCTTGCATCCGTCACCTCAATTTAGCTAAGTTTCAACCCAATAAAAAAATAGCTTAGAATCGATTGTCAACGTGGAATCCAAATAATAATAAATAATTGTGACTATTCATGCATAATGCTTTTTGTAAAATGTCAGGTCATCCTCTATAATAATGTATCCATCTATAAAATGAGGGGATATTGTTGCATGCCGAATGTAGAATCAAATAAATCGTTAAACTACTCATTTTTCGATACTTTAAAATATTTTTATCAGTTCTGTATATGTGACGTGCGCCGAAGAAAGGGGGCTTACTCTGAAAAAATCGAAATCGAGGTTTTTACACCTTTCGATAGTTTTTGATTTGCTCTTTTTAATGAAACCATCGAAAAAAAATTCTGAGCGTTATTATTGCTAATAATTGAGTTGATAGGTACCCGAGAAATCGTGCTTTCGCTCAAGAGCTCGAGATCCCGTGAAACACCTCCCACCACTCACCACTACATCTCCGCGTCTCATCTATTACCCCGTCCGTGAGCAGCGCCGCTATATGCGTGAGAATGTAGTGGCAAGCGGAGAGGGAATATTTCGTGGTCTTCCCTCTCTCCTAAAAGTCGCGTCTATCGGGTCGACTTCGACCGCTCGTCCTGAAAAATCTGGTTTTCCAGAGTAAGCCCCCTTTCTTCGGCGCACGTCACATATAGTTAAATGATTTTTCAAATTGTTATCAAGTTTTGTTGCCGCATGTCATGTCACTCTGCCCAATGTGTGCACATTGGCTGAGAAAGTGTTAAAAATAATATTCCGGCTTATATTTTCAACGAAAAAAATTTTTTTTTTAACGGAAGCTGAATAAATTCTTAAGAATTCAGCGAGAGCTGATTTTAAAAAGAAGTTGATAATTTTTTTAATTCAAGTATAAACTTTGCAAAAATTAAAAGTCTTAAGTTTCCGATGCATTAACATTACATAAATTGTTCAGTTCATAAATTGTTATCGGTAATTGCAGATTCGGAAAATACTAATGGAGAGTTTATAATAAATTAATAATTTGTTATTAAGAATTGTATTGTTACAAAAAGCATTCTTTGATTTTGCAATGACTTTGAATATTTATAAAGTGACTTTTGTTTGTAATCCAATTTGAAGTTATGTACAAGCATGATAAAAATAAATTGAAGTATATTTCTCATTCTTATAAGCAAATAATATAAACAAACGCAGAATTTAAGCAATTTTTGAAAGTTTGAGGTACTTTTTTTTGGAAATTTGTTTAATTGGTATGTCAGTGATATTCCGGAGTAGTACATTGATATTCTTTGAAAAATGTAATTATTATAAACCAATTCGCAATTTAGGTCAATTAAAAGTTGTGTGCAGCAGCGTAACATGATATATTTTTCGAACCCTTTTTGGCCAGACCTTTTTTTTCTGCTATTGGAGCTCTTTCATATACGTTCAGAATACGACAATTGTTTCCACCTGAATTTTTTACTTTTGCACGTATTTCTTCACCTTCACGTTAGTGTAACAGGGTGTCCAGAGATTCTTAGGAACGAAATTCAAGGTATTTTCCAGGTTTTCCTAGTCAAGAAGTCAAGTTTTTCCAGGTCTCCTTTTTTTTTACATCAAAATCAAATAGTGAAATAACCATTTGTTATCCATGTAAAAAAAAGCCATTTCATTTTTTGTTGGTCAATAATTTCTAAAAAAGGCAGAACCATAAATAAACAAATTTTTAATTTTTTGAGAACATAAGTCGTCTTTGAAACCTTACAATATTTGTGAATTCGTTGAAATTTCTTGAAGTTCATAAAATCGTTGTGAAATCTTGAAATTTCTGTCAAATCTTTTGGATCTTTTCAATTTTTTGTAAAATATTTGAAATCTTTGAAAACATTAAAATCCTTGAAAACTTTCTTCACCTTCACGTTAGTGTAACAGGGTGTCCATCGATTCTTAGGAACGAAATTCAAGGTATTTTTCAGGTTTTCCAGGTCAAGAAGTCAAGTTTTTCCAGGTCTCCTTTTTTTTACATCAAATAATGAAATAAACATTTGTTATCCATGTAAAAAATAAGCTATTTCATTTTTTGTTGGTCAATAATTTCTAAAAAAGGCAGAACCATAAATAAACAAATTTTTAATTTTTTGCGAACATAAGTCGTCTTTGAAACCTTAAAATATTTGTGAATTCGTTGAAATCTCTTGAAGTTCATAAAATCGTTGTGAAATCTTGAAATTTCTGTTAACTCTTTTGGAATCTTTTCAAATTTTTGTAAAATATTTGAAATCTTTGAAAACATTAAAATCCTTTAAATCTTTGAAATGTTGTACAATTTTTTTGTTTCTCAATCTCTTCAGTGAGCTTCGTAACAAAAAACAAATTTTTGGTGTTGTATAAATTATCCTTGATATTTCAGAAATCTCTAATCTTCAATTGATAAATTCAAAATATTCAGAGATAATCCTTAAAATTACAAAAAATGCAAACAAAACTTAGAGATGAAAACAATTAAATAGATTAGTTTGTTGAGTACTATGTCACTGGGATAATTGCGTTTTCAAAAATGGTGAAAAAAAATTTCAAGGACCAATTTCAGAGGAATTTCTCAAACATGTGCTTTTTACGACGTTAGACTGTCTATGGTCTAGGAAGGTGTGTACAGTTAAAGAGGTTAGACTACACTGTACTTGAGTTCTTGGGAAAATGGGTACAAACCAAAATCTGTCAATTTCAAAGGGAGTTTTCGTTCTTCTGTTTCTTCCTTTTTTTAAATGATTTCAGTATTCAGGGTGGACCGGTACGGTTCTTTCGCTCTAGATGGAAGTTTAAAGTATCGAAATAACCAATTTTTTAAAAGTGTGTGAAAATTAAAAAATTACAAAATTACATGGATTTCATATCAGATTTATAAGGGAATTAATGTTTCCCTTTCACAATGGAATATAGGACATAACAACAGAAGGATAAGTCGTTCTTCTTTATGTTTTTCTACTTGTGTGGAACTGAAGTTTTTTAGAAATTTTAACACGTCATCATGATTTCGCGGAAATTTGACAGATTGTGGGGAAAAGAAATAATTAATATATGGAAATGTTATACATAAAGAGAGAGGGCATCAATGAAATCAATTTGAAAAGAGACCTTTAGAGAGATAACAAAGCATTTGATACCTTTATCGAATTTTTATAGGAAACATTGGAAATTAATGTAATTTAATTTCAAACTAATTGGCAATTAAAATAAGTATTAAAGTGCAAAAATGATTTAGAAATATTAAGGATTAACACTTAAACCGAAAATTGAAAGTTAAATTTTCATCCAAAATAAAAAAAAAAATGAAAAATAATGTAAATAACAGTACGATAAGAAACTGCAGTCTCATATATACATACATTACTAATATAAAGCATATGATAGAAATATTTTTTCGTAGTATCCTATAAAATTATACCCTGATGAGGAGATCTAAACGATCTCGAAACGTGTTGGTCCCAAAAGAAGTATAAAAAAGACGGAGAAAGAGAAAGGAAATTAGATTGAGGATGGCTTGGTTGTCTTTTTTCCAATTCTCTCCCTCTTTTTTCCTCTGGTTATATACTTGTCTCTAATGAGCCGATTAAAACGTTGTATGGAAACATATTTTCAAGCCTTTCTATGCAATTCTTTTTGCATATATTGAGCTTTTCGAATATGTTTTTTTCAAAATAACTGACCTCTGGATTCATCATGTTTCTGAGTCTTTTTGTTCAAAAATAGAACTTTTGCACAGATTGACTTGATAATATTGTGTTTCTAATTTTCTTCTTAAAAAATGAAATCTTTTGAAATTTTTATTAAATCTTTGCAATATTCGTGAAAGCTTTCTTTAATCTTAGTTTGTGAAATCTTTCGTATCGTTTGAATTCATCGAAATCTTTGAAATCGTTTAAAATCTTTGAAATGTTTTGAAACGTTTAAAATTCTTGTATTATTTTGATATCTTTATGAAATTTCTATGAAATCTTTCTTTTGTATCTTTTTTATTCATTAAAAATCATAAAAATATTTTTAATCTGTGTAAAATCTTTTGAAATCTGAAAAATATAGTTTACTATAACCTTTAAAACCTTTAAATCTTTTGAAAGTTTTAAAATCTATGGAAATGTTCGAAATATTTATGAAATCTTTGAAATCTAGTGTATATGCCTTTTTTAAATCTTTGAAATCCTTGCAATCTTGATGAAATGTTAGAAATCTTTGAGAATTTGTTGTAAAATTTTTTAAAATCTTTATCAAATCTTTTTAAATATTTGTGAAATTTTTCTTACATCTTTGTTTGTGAAATCTTTTTTATTCGTTAAAACCAGTGAATTAATATTGAAATCTTTTCAAATTTTCAAAAATGTTTTTAAACCTTTTGAAAGCATTTCAAATCTTCGAAATATTTTAAAATCTTTGAAATATTTTGAAACCTTTTGAAACTGAATTAAAATCGAGATTTTCAAATAATAATTTTTATAATTTGTAAGTTGAATGTCACAGAAAAATGTATACTTGTAACATTCTATATTAGCGGAGACGAAATTAAAAACTTATAGAATTATTCACAATATCAGGGTGGCGATTCGGCGGACGATTTCAAATTTCCGGTCATTTCCCGTTCAAGTTTTTAAACTTTCCTGGTCAACTAAAAGTAACATATTCATACTTCCAGAAAAAACGCAAATATTTATTTTAATTTATGACGTTCATTCTAAACATCCTTTAACACAACAACAAAGAACAGAGAAAAAAATACTTAAAAATTTTATTGAAAAATATTCATTTATTACAAAAAATGGAATAGTTAAACTTTCAGTTGAAAAAATCAATTTTCAACAAAGAAAACGGGTTTTCAACAAAATAGTTCAACTTTCAACCAGAGTGATGAGTTTTCAAATAAAATTATGAATCTTCAACTGGAATAGTTCAATTTTAAACCAGAAAGATGAATTTTCAACTAAAACGATGAATACTTAACTGGAACAGTTGAAATTTCAACGAAAAAGATGAATTTGATAAGGTAAAAAATAATAAATTATATTACATTAAGTTTACCCAACAAAAGAAGGGGGTCGTCGCTGATATGGTGTCAGGATCGTGGGGGGGGGGGGGGGTTAGTGGCCTCCGATCCTACGGGGAGGATCGCGAGGAGCGTTCGAACCGCTGGATTCACCTTGACCTCCGATCCTACGAAGAGGATCGAGAGGAGCGGTTGAGGGCGGTCCCAGCAAAGGGGAAGGGGGCTTCGCCGGTGAGGGGCTAGGGTCGTCGAAATTTGGGCCTCCGATCCTACGGAGAGGATCGAGAAGGAGAGGACCAGGTCGGACTGTCCCCACAGTAGTCTTCGATCCTACGATGAGGATCATGAGAAAGGGTAACGACGGTAAAAGGGTAACTGGAGTGAACTCCGATCCTACGATGAGGATCGTGAGTAGGGCTGAGTTTAGTTAAATTCCATATTCTCCGATCCTACGAGGAGGATCGCGAGAAGAGACCCGTTTCAATGAAATCTGACCGTTCTCCGATCCTACGATGAGGATCGCGAGGAAAGATCAGATTTAATTAAATTAGACCGTTCCCCGATCCTACGATGAGGATCGAGAGAAGGGACAACGATACTAAATGCGCAAGTTAATGAACTCCGATCCTACGGTGAGGATCGTGAGGGGGGTTGAGTTTAGTTAAATTACATATTCGCCGATCCTACGATGAGGATCGCGAGAAGAGACCCGATTCAATGAAGTCCGACCGTTTTCCGATCCTACGATGAGGATCGCGAGGAGAGATCGGATTTAACTGAATTTGACCGTTCTGCGATCCTACGATGAGGATCGAGAGAAGGGATAACGATACTAAATGCGCAAGTTAATGAACTTCGATCCTACGGTGAAGATCCTGAGGGGGGTTGAGTTTAGCTAAATTCCATATTCTCCGATCCTACGATGAGGATCGTGGGAAGGGATTCAAAGTTCTTCTTCTCAGCACTGATTGCGAGCCTTCACGATAGAATAGAAAGAGGGGTTTGTTCACTGGGTTAAAAAATCCTCGGGCTACTTACGTTCGTCGGTTCCGAAGGGGACAGACCCAGGCGCGGGGGTATCCTGATTCATCACTCCATACGAAGCCCGGAAGTACCTAGGAGAGTTGGGAGTTGGATGGTCCAATACCGCGATTCCTAAGGGGAGGTTTTCACAATTAACACTCGGAGTCACTCGTTTTCAATATTCATTTATTTATCCGGAAGAACTGAAACAATTCCAAATTAATTTCTGTTCCGAACGAACAGATACACAATAACTCCCGCACAACCGAGAAAGCACATACGATTAAGTCCACGTCGGGCGATCGAAGATTAAGTACCGGTTCGATGAACAATTCGCGACTGGCCGATTGTAATTGGGTCCAGGGGGCCGTTGCACAGTGGGCCAGGAGACTCAATTCCGTGGCCAAAAGTCGATTCTTAAATTCGAAAAAATGAAATAGACTACTGCATTCAGGAACAATTGAAGTATTATTGACGACAATTATACGTTGATTGATCAATTTTTGTTTCGATGATACAGGCACAAGTAGAAAATCTTATTAAAATTCGTAGTGTTACTGACGTTAGGAAAATACGTTTGTGGACGTTAAGAAATCGATTTCGAACCTTATACCTCCATTTATTTTATTCAATAAGGTGTGAAATTTGTAAAAAGTCAATTAAATCTATAATTGTTAATTTCAATAAAATACAGTTACATTATTATTGAATAAAAAACAAGATTTTTCAGCAACGCACCTGCTTCCAAATGCTCATAACACGACATAACACAACATATTCAGTTCTAAAATACATGAATGTCTTCCTTAGGATATGCACTTGAGCGTAAGAGTGCTACTTTTCTTTTACTTCTTTGCTTATGGTATATCTATATGGCCGCGCGCGGCCACGTCATGGAGAGTGCTGGCGCGCGTCCATGAAGAGCACTGGCTAACCGTCATTTGTTATCCTAGCCGCATCAACGCGCTCACTTGTTTTGGCAATCTGCTTTCCGTCCACATTCCGTACGCATCGATGATAATAATAAAATAATACTTAACACAGTTAATGTATACAGTATATGCATATACAATTTATAAACTTCTTGAATAAGTCAACACATTATTCTTCCTTCTTCTCACTGCAACTGGCACTGTTTGTTCGTGTCTTTTTCATATTGGATTACATATTAAAACGTTTTGTAATATAAAATGACGAAATTCACTAAAAGGGAAGTTCTTGAAGAAATCCTAAGAACTGATAATTTAGAATCGACTGTTTCCTATATTTTATCAAAAATGAAATTAGATGTTAATAACATTGAAAGTGCAGATGTAGAGAGATTAAAAGCTTCTTTGAGAGCTCTTAAAAGTAGACGCTCGCAACAAAGACTATAAGAATTATAGACAATTCCACAGCAGAAAACGCGACCGCCAAGCTAGTATGTACGATCTGTTCTATAGAGTTATGGATTCATCCGATCCACTCATATCTGCAATCAGTGTACATTCGCGACTTCAGAAAAAGAAATCTTTGCCCATTTCAGAAGATGTCAGAGTTTTAATCGCTGTGCCTGAAGTAAATATGATGCAAGAAGACGAAACATCCATTTCCGACACAGAAGATCGAGAAGAGGAAGAGGCGTCCATTTCAGAAGCTGAAACGCTTCTGGATGAGATTGAATTGACCGATGAAGAGGAAGATGGAACTCAAGATAATTCGTAAGCGAAACCCATTCTGAAATGTGAGAGGCAAGGGGACTCTCCTAAAGTAGTGAGAGGCAAGGGGACTCACTTAAATCAAGCACCTCGAGTAGTGAGAGGCAAGGGGACTCACTCAAATTAGGCACCCCGAATAGTGAGAGGCAAGGGGACTACTCAAATTAAGCGCTCCGAATAGTGAGAGGCAAGGGGACTCACTCGAATTAAGCACCTCGAATAGTGAGAGGCAAGGGGACTCACTCGAATTAAGCACCCCGAAGCGCAGAGGAGGAAAAACTCTACCACGTCCACGTCGTTTCCTCTGGGTCATGCTAAGAGTAGAATAACTTATGTAATTTTATTAATTTCATGAACATTGAATAATTTCCTTGGAATGAAGGTCACGTTTTGAATTTTTGACTAAATATTCGTAATCAGCGACCCCAACAACCTCCGAGGAACTATTTTTAGCCAATTCCGTAGAATTTTCAAAATCTTGGCCGCCATACTGAGTCCGCCATTTTGAACTTTGTCCTTTTGACTACATATTTGTAATCAGCCACCCCGAAAACCCCCGAGTAACTATTTTTAGCCAATTCCGTAGAATTTTCAAAATCTTGGCCGCCATATTGAGTCCGCCATTTTGAATTTTGTCCTTTTGACTACATATTCGTAATCAGCGACCCCAAGAACCCCCGAGTAACTATTTTTAGCCAATTCCGTAGAATTTTCAAAATCTTGGCCGCCATATTGAGTCGGCCATTTTGAATTTTGTCCTTTTGACTACATATTCGTAATCAGCGACCCCAAAAACCCCCGAGTAACTGTTTTTAGCCTAATTCGTAGACTTTTTGAATTTTGGCCACAATTTTGGGTTTCCTGGCCCACTGTGCGTTGCCGAAGCGGAGCGAGATGCTCGCCAGGCACCGGTCGTTTGACAACTGACGAACTGACCACGGGACTGAACCTCGTTCCGGGGCCCGCTCGTCACGCCGCGCGTGGCGTAGCTTAATACTAGCAGAAGGAGGGGAGCGTAACTCGCCAATATTTAAACTAGACTACGGGAGGAAAAAGGACTGAGAGCTGTCATTCTTTGGGAGGGACAACAGAAAAACCGAGACCACCATTGTTTCGAACATTGGTGGTTTTATTGTGTAACAAATTGTTAAACAAAATTAATCTTGAAATAAAAAGATTAATTTTCTACCAAAAAATACAATTTTTCAACAAAATACATGAATTTGTAAGCAAATAGTTGAATTTTGAACTAAAAAAAAAATATTTTTCAACCGAAAATGGATTAGTAACATCTTTAGATTAAAGAAATAATTTTAACCCAAACATTAGAGTTTTCAACTAAAACAATGAATCTTCAACTGAAATAGTTGATTTTTAAACCAGAAAGATGAATTTTAAACTAAAAAATGATGAATTTTTAAAGAAGAAAATTGATTTGCAAATAAAAAGATTAATTTTCCACCGAAATTTGCAATTTTTTTAACAAAATAGATGCATTTTTAACGAAATAATTGACTTTTTAATTAAAGAAGACAAAGAAACGAAAAATATCCTGAGGAAAAAAAAGTTTTTAATCAAACTGCTCATTTTTCAATCAAAGAAATGAATTTTTAATTAAAACTATGAATCTTAAAAAAAATGTAACAAAAGAGTTCAACTTTCAGTCAAATAATTTTATTTCCAACCTAAAAGATGGATATTTAATAGAAATAATAAATATTTAACTGGAATACTTGAATTGTTAACCGGATAGAAGAATTTTTAAACAAGAAGATTAACTTTCAAATTAAAAGATAATTTTTTACAAACAATATAAATTTTTTAACAAAATACATGCTTTTTGAACGAAATTACTGAATTTTCAACTGGAATAGCTGAATTTTATGCCTAAAAAAGAATTAATTTTCATACATAAAGATAAACTTTCTACAAAAATGACGAATTTTGCACAAAGTACATATATATCTTCAAACAAGTAGTTTCATTTTGAATGCAAAATATCAATTTTCAACCAAACAGTTGAATAATTAAAATAATGAAAACTTGAATTTTTCTACGATCAGAAGTTAATTCCCGGCTTTTTAATTAAACTCCCGGTCATTTCCTGGTCTTTTCCGGTCAAGTCGTCACCCTAAATATTAAAGTCTGTTCATTGCAATCTATAAAACATAAGTAAAAAATTAATAAAATAACTTTTCAGTAGCAAGGTTTCTTCTGAACGAGATGTTTCTTTGATAATAGACTAAAAGGTTGAAATTACTTTTCGCATTTCAATAAAAAAATCTGTTTAAAAAAAATTAATTCAAGTTTCTCGTGAAAAATTCAAGGATATTTCCAGGTTTTCCAGGTTCAACAAAAATTCAAGGAGAATTCCAGGTTCTCAATGTTTTCAAGGTCGCTAGACACCCTGTGTAACTTCTTCTAAGATGATCTGTACATATATATATTTTTTATTTTTGTTTCAAAAATCAAAATTGAAATTGATTTTTTGAAAAAAAAAGTTGAAAGTTGTCCCCTCGAGCGTAAAAATCTCAATTTGACCATGAAACTATTTCCAGGCCAGTTTTTCTTCTAAACTACTTTGAAGAGTATAAAAAAGCTATATTTTAAAGAAGAATTTTTTTTAAATATGGGTTTTTTCAAAGAATCAATTTTAATTTTGATTTTCAAACAAATAAATAAAAATTCATAATGAAATAAAAATTGTTATGATAGTCTCAAATTGCATGGAAAGAGCTTTCTAAACCAATATAATAAAGGTCTAATCGGATAATCCTAAAAGAAGTTACGCTAAAGTGAAGGTGTAAAAGCACCTGAAAAAAATGAACAATTCAGGCCCCTGTATATTGACAACCGTTTAATAAATGGATCTGTAGTTTGTTGAATTAATGTAAGTCCACTAGGACTATAATTCAGCCAAGTTTCAACCCGATCCAAAAAAAAACTTAATTTTAGGTGGGAACACTTGACGTATTCTGCTTCATGTTTAAGATACTCTACAGGGTGTACCAGTACTCAAAAAACATATTTGTATTTTTGAATTCTAACAAAAAAATGGCGTCGAAAATAATCATAAAAAATTGTGATAAAGTTAATAATTACCGAGTAATTAACAATTAAAGATTAACCAATCAGAAGCAAGCGTTAGAAGGTCGACAGTCCATGTGCCATCGACAAGAGAGTGTGCATAAACAAGTTCATTTCGTATAATTTCTCCGCCGTTCGCTTTTCCAGTAGGTTGTGACTCTCTGGTGCAACTTCACACATCAACGAGATACAAAAACGGAAAAAAATTTTTCCACAATCAACCAAATTCGACAACATTCTCATGAATTCTATAAATTCCCTTGAAATTTGTAGAATTTTCGAGAACTCAGTGCCATTCTCTTGAATTCAGAAGAATTGTCTTAAAATCAGCTAAATTCTCTCTAACTTTGTAGAATTCTTTTGATTTCAGCAGAATTGTTTTGAATTCAGTGAAATTCTCATGAATTTTGTGTCATTCTCATGAATTCAGTAGTATTCTCTTGAATTATGTAAAATTCTCTTAAATTCATTAGGATTATTTTAACTTCGGCAGAACTCTCTTCAATTCAGAAGGACTCTCTAACGTTCGGCAGAATTCTGTTGAGATCAACAGCATTCTCTTGAATAATGTAGAATTCTTCTGAATTCAGTAGAATCTCCTTGAATTTATCATAATTCTCTGGAAATCTGTAAAAATCTCGTTAATTCAGTAGAATTCTTTTTAATTATGTAGAATTCTCTTAAATTGTGTATAATTATTTTAAATTCAGTAGAGTTCTTCTCTGTTTGGTAGAATTCTCTTGCGTTTAGTCCAATTATCCTGTTTTCTTTCCAATTTAACAGAATATTCTTGAAATCAGCCAAATTCTTTCAAAAGAATTCTCTAGAGTTAGGCACAATTCCCTTGAATTAATCATAATTCTTTGGAATTCTGTATAAATATCTCGTGAATACCGTAGAATTCTCTTTATTTATGCATTCTCTTAAAATCTGTATAATTCTCTTGAAGTCCGTAGAATTCTCTTCAATTCAGTAGTATTCTCTTACGTTTGGCAGAATTCTCTTGAGTTGAGCAGAACTCTCTTTGAATTGAGTAGAACTCTCTTTATTTCTATAAAATTATCTTACATTCTGTAAAAGACTCTCGTATTTTGTAGAATTATCTTGAATTCTGAAGAACCCTCTTAAATTCTGTAAAATTCCCTTGAACACTTTTGAACTCATTTCAAAATTTAAAAAACTTCTAAATTCATTAGAATAAGCTTTGATTCATTTTGAATTCATCAGTCTTAGAGTGTGGGATGATTAGTTTAAATTTTACATTTTTTAGCAGTTCAAGTTGAAGTAAACTCAGACGGAATTCGATTAAAGTACTAGGGGTGGTTTTTTTGATGCTGCATAATATTATTGTAGGAATTAAGATATCTGCTAGAGCCTTGGAAAGGTGTCTGAAGTAACCATTTTTAATTTATTGAGTAATAATAAATAAATTTTTTTCTCAATATATTTCATATTTCCTTATATTTTTCTCGAAAAAATAAACTTTCAGTGGAGGTGCTGCCAGCCAGAACCTCCATTTAAGCCAATTGCAGAATTTGAACAGAATTATGAGCTTTTTTGCGCTTTTCAAAATTGCGAAAATCAATTTTCTGTGAAAAACACCTAAAATGATAATAGAAATTGGTTTATCACTCTCCATAGTATAGTAAGGAAGCAA
>CAKNXH010085375.1:0-28911 GCA_932178445.1 Andricus quercusramuli | reverse complement strand
TTGCTTCCTTACTATACTATGGAGAGTGATAAACCAATTTCTATTATTGATTCGGGTCTTGGATCGGAGATAGACCCTACATCTTACACTACACCGAAGAAAAGTTTTTTCAAATTCATCAACCAGCAGTATGGATTTCACACTATGAAAATTCTTAAAAACTGGACTAATACGAACCGACGATTGGCTGAAGCTACTACCAGACGTCAATTTCTACTGAGATGCAGAAGTAACGATTTAGTTCCTTATCATTTCTCTAATTTTAATGATCACCAAAAAAAAGCGTTTCGTTTTACAGTAAAACTTGTAAAAAAAATTAATATTCTAAACAATCACTATGCTTGGAGACTTTTGAAACTATCTGTACGTGACATTAATTTTCATATCAATTTTTTACAAAAGTCATTAGTTACAATCAAAAAACGAATTACGGATTCTAATTTGGATGGTATTATTACACAAGAATTCTTTCGACTTTCAGAACCGAAATTTCAAACTATTAAAAAAAAACTAAATGATTTGCACAAGAAAAAATTTGAATCTTTATTGTCGAATACACAGTATCAGGACAATAACAATAAAGACGGTTGGTTTTTAAATTTAACAGACGTTCAAATACCGAATGAGGTTGTTGATATTGTATCTTTAGGTCCAAAACACAGTGTTCCGTCTAAAATTTCAAAACAAGGAGTCATTGACACAATTAAAGATTTAGAATCTACTCTTCAATTTTTAGAAATTAACAATGATATTAAAAATGAAATTAGGGAAAAAGTAACACATAATATTAGTAATGCTTTGAAAGAAAATAAGGTTCACATTTCTAAAGAGGACAGAATTTTTGCAAAAAAAATTAAAACTACCTGGATTTTTGTGAAAAATAATCCAGGAATTCGTTTTACTAATGCTGATAAATGCAATCTCACGGTGTGTCTTAAAAAATCTGACTACTATTCTAAGATGCATAGTCTTTTATCTGATACTTCTACCTATACAAAATTAAAAACTAACCGAGGGGTACATAACTTTAAAATTTGGTGTACACCGATTGCATGATTGCACTGTAAAATTGCAATGCGATTGAAGTGATTGCAAGGTGACAAAAGGGTGATTGCAATGAACTATGTACACCGATTGCAGGAGTTATGCACCCCTTGAAACTAACCCACTAAAATCACTTCAAGTGAATACTTCAGAAATTTAAATGATAACAAATGTCTTTATCGTATTTATCAAATAACTGACCTTACTTTGACTGACACCGTTTTAGCGAAATGTTATGGACTTCCAAAAATCCACAAAAAAGATGTTCCACTCCGTCCGATCATTTCATTAGTTAACAGTCCTACACATTTTTTAGCAATGAAGATTTAAAAAATGGCATCAAGACTCCGAAATCACACATTGATAATAGTTTCGAACTCCAAAAAAAACTTAGAAATGTTACATCAGATGACGACTATATTTTTCTTTCACTTGATGTCAGTTCGTTATTTACCAACGTTCCTTGTAATTTAGTTCTTGATAGTTTGGATAGAAGGTTTGTTGATATAAATCAAAATTGTAAAATTCCGTTTACAGATATCATTTTTTGTACTAAATTTTTATATGAAATATTGTGATGGATGATTTGGAAAGTTGGTGTTTACAAAAATTTTAAACTATTCACAATTACACTCCAATTTTTTATTATCGGTATGTAGATTATACCATTTTATGTATTCAGAGGGAACATGTTGATTCTATCATCAATATTTTTAATTCCTATGATAAAAATTTAAAATTCACCTATGAATTACAAGACATTAATCGTATCAATTTTCTAGATTTGACACTAATTAGGAATGATAATCATATCATTACTAATTGGTATCAAAAAGCGACTTCTTCAAATAGGCTTATTAATTACTTTTCAAATCATCCTATCCAGCAAAAGAAAAATATAGTTTATAATTTAGTTGACCGAGCGTTTTTACTTTCTCATAGAAAATTTCACAATAACAATTTGAAAAAAACCGAAAATTTTTTATTAAATAACGATTATCCACTTAATTTCATTTGTGACAATATTAAGATTACATTAAATAAGATTAGATATCAAGAGGATAAAAATAATAAGGTTTCACGCAACACTTTATTTAGTAAACATCCAAAAGTTCGTTTACCTTTCAACGAAAAATTTCATCACCTATCTGCGATTTTAAAACAATTCAATATTAGTACCATTCCTTCAGTCTAAAAAAGTTTGAGCTCTATCATAAGATTAGGTAAAGACAATACTGATAAGTGGGAAAAAACCAATGTTGTATACAAATTTCCTTGTCACGATTGTCCGGCATCATATATAGGCGAAACAAAAAGAACGCTAAAAAACGCATATCAGAACACAAAAATAATAAAAATAGGGAAAATGTAATTGTAAAGCATCAACATAATTGCAAACATACATTCAATTGGGATGATACAATTATTGTTGATCGAGAATCAAATCACAACAAAAAGGTTGATCTCAGAAATGATTCTCATAAAATCAAACAGTAACAATGTTAATAAAAAGGAAGACATTTATTCATTTAATCATTTATATTTTGCATTGATCAGGAAATTAAATTTGTAATGAGTTCCTGAAAATAAAATGTAGTTTATATGTATATACACTCCTGATATGAGTCATCCTTATTGTCGTAATTTTATTCAAGTTCTTACAAATTCAGTTGACTGAATATGATCGAATGTATCAGGTCATTATGACAGAAATTTGAAAATTCACACAACGCGTTAACCAAAAACGGCTAACTAGAAATTAATGAATTGTCGACGTTTTTCTCAAGGTAAATTAATTTCTTTCTCAATTTGTGACATATCCACAATTTTTACTTAGGAAAAAAAAGAAATAATAATTTTCGTTTGTGTATCCTGTCTGGACTGTGCAAATATTAAATACGGTGTATGTGTTTTTTCTATTTAAATATAGCCTGATGAGGTCGGCAAATCAAGCCGACGAAACGTCGCATAGATAAAAAGGAATTTTTTGTCTTTTACTCTCGAAAGATCGAGCAATACCTTGCTTCCTTACAACACCTAAAATGAATTATGCTCTCACCATAAACATAACCATATCAGAATTTTGGCCTATTTTTGTGTTTTCACAAACAAAAAACATTTGTTTTAC
Organism: Andricus quercusramuli; assembly: GCA_932178445.1. Taxonomy (NCBI): domain Eukaryota; kingdom Metazoa; phylum Arthropoda; class Insecta; order Hymenoptera; family Cynipidae; genus Andricus; species Andricus quercusramuli. The sequence goes on along the minus strand of CAKNXH010085375.1, from coordinate 25,739 downwards.
GAAATCAACCCTCAAAGAAAACCTGAGGGAGTAAGTACAAAAAAAAGAAAACCATAGCTCTAAACTACTTTAAAGCTTTCGAAGACCAACCACATTAACGTTTCGAAAACAAGCCATGAATTTAACATCAACCCCTGATTAAAAATACAGATGTTTTAAAAAACTGTAAGCCAAAAGTTAATTATTTTTTCGAGGCTTACAAAAACAGCCAAAAAATGTTAAACTAAAAATAGGTACCACAGAAACCTTCCCAAGACATTAGTAGATATCGATATCCCTACAATAATATTAAACAGCCCCAACAAACCACACACAGTACATTGAACGAACCCCATCTCAGCTGCCTTCAACTTAGGCTGCCGAAAAATTCAAAATTTAAAATAATCACTCCGCACACTTTTTCAAGACTCTCGTGGATATCCCGATCCCTACAATATTATTACACAGACTTAAAAAAACGACCCCTACTACATTTAACGAATCGCATCTCATCTAGCTTCAACAGAAGCAGTCAAAAATTTTCAAATTAAAAATAGTCACCTAAGAGACCTTTTCCAGAGTCTGAAAGATATCGCCATTTCTACATTATACAGCCTCAAAAAACCACCCCTAGTACATTTAACGAACCCCGTATCAGTTGTACTTAATTGAAGCAGCCAAAAGAATTTCAAATTAAATATAGTCACCCCAGGCACTTTCTCAAGACTCTATCAGATATCCTGATTCCTACAATAATATTACACAGCCTTACAAAGCTACCCCTAGTACATTTAGCGAACCCCGTCGCAATTAACTTCGGCTAAAGTAGCCAAAAAACTTTTTGATTCTAAATAATCACCCCACACAATGTCTCAAGACTTTATTACATATTTTAAACCCTAAAATATTATTTAACCCGAAGAAAACCAACCCTTGTATATTAAAAAAACCTCATCTCAGTTACCTTCAAATAAAGCAGGCAAAAGATTTCAAATTAAAAATAGTCACCTGAGACACCTTTTCAAGACTCTATTCCATATCGCTATACTAATAATAATATTATACAGGCTCAAAAGATCATCCCTAGTACATTTAAAAACCCCGTTTCAGCTGCCTTCAACAAAAGCAGCAAAAATAGTTAAAAATTAAAGATAGTTACATCCGGCACTCTCAGAAGACTCTAGTCGATATTCTCATCAACAAAATAATATAACACACCCCAGAAAAACACCCCTAGTATATTTAACGAACCCCGTCTTAATTGACTTCGAGTAAAGCAGCCAAAAACATTTCCAATTGAAACTTGTCATGTCAGACACCTTACCAAGACTCTCGTAGATATCCCCATCCCTACAATAATATAAGACACCCCCAAAAAACCATCTATAGTACATGTAACGTATCCAGTCTCAACTGCCTTTAACAAAAGCATACAATACAGCCTCAAAAAACCACCCCTCGTACATTTAACGAACCAGTCTCAGTTGCATTCAACTGAAGCAGGCAAAACATATTCAAATTATAAATAGTTCAACCCAAATACCTTTTCAAGACTCTAGCCGATATCGCGATACCTACAATAATATGACATAACCTCAAAAAACCACCCCTAGTACATTAAACGAACCAGTCTCAGTTGCTTTTAACTAAAACAGGCAAAACATATTCAAATTATAAATAGTTCAACCGAAACCCCTTTTTAAGACTCTAGCCAATATCGCGATACCTACAATAATATGACACAGCCTCAAAAAACCACCCCTAGTACATTTAACGAATCCAGTCTTAGCTTCCTTCAACTAAAATTGTCAAAAAGTAAAAAATTTGATATTTAAAGTGATCACCATACACACGTTCCCAAGACTTTATTAGGTGTTTCCATCCCTACAATAATATTCAGCAACTCAAAAAAAACGACTCCTAGTACATTCAACAAACCCCGTCTCAGTTACCTTAGACTTGAGCAGCCGAAAAAATTTCAAATTAGAAATAGTAACCGCATACACTTTTCCAAGACCCTAGTTGATATCTTCATCCCTTAAGTAATATAAGACAGCCCAAAAAACCACCCAAAGTACATTTAACAAACGCCGCCTAAGCTACATTTAACTAAAGCAGCAAAAATAATTTCAAATTAAAAATTGTTATTTTAGACACCTTCCCAATGCTCTAGCAGATATCTTAATTTCTACAATAATATTATACAGCATCAAAAAACCACCCCTAGTACTTTCATCGAACCCCGTCTGAGCTTCCTTCAACTTAAACTGCTAAAAAATGTAAAATTTAAAATAATCACCCCACACACTTATCCAACACCTAAGTAGATTTTCCGATCCCTACAATAATATTCAAATGCCTTAAAAACCATGTGCGTCATCAGAGGGATTTTTGCGGGCGTATGTTTGCACTTTGAAATGCACCCGGAAAAAGTGAAACGGTACTTTTTGTTAAATGCGTGCTCTGAAATCGTCAAGCATTCAGTTATGACTCTGGCGCGTGGAATTTTTTCCAGGGATCCGACCGAAACGAAACAAAATACTTTCGTGATTTTCGTTCTGTTTCCATACTGCCAAAACGTAACTATATTCACTCGGCTTAGGTTACGTTATTCAAAATACCGAAATTGTAACGAAATTTTTTAATCACGTGTATTTTGAAAAAAATAGTTTATTCGAATCCTTGTGCACCTGATGTAAATATTAAAAGGCAGGCAGGTAAAATATAAAGTTATAACAATTTCGTTTTTAATTTTGTTCCAATCTGTCAAAACGTAACGAAAAGTAAACAAAAGATTCGGTACTTTTTGGATAACGTAACGTAATGAAACGATAGTTTTGGACAGATCCCTGATTTTTTCAATGGAATTTCATTGACATTTCTTGTAACGTTCACAACAATAAAAGTTGGAAAGACTAATAAATTCAAAATAAATCAAAGCTTATTCTAATGAATTTAGAAGTTTTTTAAAATGTGTAATGATTGCAAAATTGTTCAAGGGAATTTTACAGAATTTAAGAGGATTCTTCAGAATTCAAGATAATTCTACAGAATACAAGAGTCTTTTACAGAATTTAAGATAATTTTACGGAAATCAAGAGAGTTCTGCTCAATTCAAGATAATTCTACAGATTGCTCGAGAATTCTGCTGAACTCAAGAGAATTCTACTAAATTCAAGAGAATTCTGCTCAACTCAAGAGAATTCTGCCAAACGTAAGAGAATTCTACTGAATTGAAGAGAGTTTTACGGACTTCAAGAGAATTATACAGATTTTAAGAGAATGCATAAATAAAGACAATTCTACGGTATTCACGAGATATTTATACAGAATTCCAAAGATTTATGATTCATTCAAGGGAACTCTGCCTAACTCTAGAAAATTCCTTTGAATTCGATAGAATTTTGCTGATTTCAAGAATATTCTGCTAAATTCAAAAGAAAACAGGATAATTTGACTAAATTCAAGAGAATTCTACCAAACCTAGGAGAATTCTTAAGAATCTAAAAGAATTACACACAATTTAAGAGAATTCTACATAATTTAAGAAAATGCTACTGAATTAACGAGATATTTTTACAGAATTCTAGAGAATTATGATGAATTCAAGGAGATTCTACTGAATTCAGAAGAATTCTACATTATTCAAGAGAATGCTGTTGATCTCAATAGAATTCTGCCGAACGTTAGAGAATTCTTCTGAATTGAAGAGAGTTCTGCCGAACTTAAAAGAATGCTACTGAATTTAAGAGAATTTTACATAATTCAAGAGAATTCTACTGAATTTATGAGAATGACACAAATTTCAAGAGAATTTCACTGAATTCAAAACAAATTTGCTGAAATCAAAAGAATTCTACAGAGTTAGAGGGAATTTAGCTGATTTTATGACATTGCTGATGAATTCAAGAGAATTCTTCAGAATTCAGGAGAATTCCACTGAGTTCTCGAAAATTCTACAAATTTCAAGGGAATTTACAGAATTCATGAGAATGTTGTCGAATTTGGTTGATTGTGGGAAATATTTGTTTCCATTTTTGTATCTCGTTGACGTGTGAAGTTGCACCAGAGAGTCACAACCTACTGAAAAAGCGAACGGAGGAGAAATTATACGAAATGAACTTGTTTATGTACACACTCTTGTCGATGGCAGATGGATTGTCGACCTTCTAACGGGTGCTTCTGATTGGTTAATCTTTAATTGTTAATTACTCGGTAATTATTAACTTTATCATAATTTTTTATGATTATTTTCGACGCCATTTTTTTGTTAGAATTCAAAAATACAAATATGTTTTTTGAGTACTGGGACACCCTGTATAAGTCGTAAAACAGCTTTTAATTGACCTACATTGTGAATTTTTTTATGACAATCAAATTTTTCTTAAAATGTCAATTTACTGTTCCGGAATATTCATGCACCTACAAAAATGTACAAAATTGAATAAACAGCGAATTTCTTTATGCTGTTTTTTCATAAAAATGATACTTTTCATAAAATGCCAACGTACTACACCAGAATATCATTGGAAAACCAATTGAAACAAATTTCAAAAAAAGAAATACCGCAAACTTAAAAAACTTGCACAAACAGCGAGTTTGTTTATGCTATTTGTTTATAACAATCACATTTTTGATAAAATGTCAACGTACTGCTCCGAAATATCACTGGTGACTTATGTTTTATAAAATTTGTCTGCCGCGTCAAGATGAATACGAAGATATATTTTTCTTTACGTTTCGGCCACTTTTTTTTCATCGATCGATTTTCCCGAGTGGACAATACTTCTAAGCGGTTTCAAGCGCTTATCAAGTTCTTGCATCCGTCACCTCAATTATAATCCTAGTAGACCTATATTGATTCAACAAACCATAGGTCCATTTATCAACCGGTTGTCAATATACAGGGACCCTGAAGTTTTCACTTTTTCAGGTGCTTTTTCACCTTCACATTAGAGTAATCTCTTTTAGGATTATCCGATTGGACTTTTATTACAGTGTTTTGGAAAGCTCTTTTTATGTAATTTAAGACTATCATAACATTTTTTGTTTTCATTATAATTTTTTTTGTAAATCAAAATTGAAATTGATTTGTTGAAAAAAAAATATTTAAAAAAATGTCTTTTTAAAAAAATAGCGTTTTATTACACTCGTTGAAATCATGTAGAAGAAAAAGTGGGCTGGAAATAATTTCATGATCAAATTGAGATATTTACGGTCGAGGGGACCACGTGTTGATTATATAATATACATACTCACAAAAAATTATCTCAGAATAGTCAAATGTAAGCTTAGAGGCAAGTTAGACTTAACAGTATTCGTTCCCGGGCGCTGAATAAGTTCATTGTTGTCCCCTCGAGCGTAAAAATCTCAATTTGACCATGAAATTATTTCCAGCCCACTTTTTCTTCTACATTGTTTTAACGAGTATAAAATTGTATATTGTGTTACGACTCAGCAAACCACGTCTTTGACGTCCGAGGCCGATGTTTGCAGGACGAGGCGTACATGCGGCAATGGTTTGCTGCGGATCGACACACGATATTTTATGCAAAACCGATATGGTTTTCGTATGCTTCGTGTTACCGGCCAGCATGCGCTGTACAACTGTATTGCACAGTATACAAACATCTGTCATATGTACCGCGCAAGCGTCAGAAGAGAGAGCCAGGAGAATGTCGCCGCTTGGACCAAAAGCGCATGCGCGCACTCCGTAAAAGTACACTTTTACGGCCGTTGCCGGCAAAATACCCCTTCTGACAAAAAAGAACCTCGCGTCTTACAAAGACGCACAGAAAGGTACGAAAACCGTCCGGTTTTGCATAAAAACTATTTTTTTTTACAATACACTTTTTTAAATGCGGTATTTTATCAATTCTGATTTTCAAAAAAAATAAATAAAAATTCATAATGAAAAAAAATAGTTATGATAATCTTAAATTACCGTTAAAGAGCTTTCCACAACAGTATTAAAAGTACAACCGGATAATCCTAAATGAATTTGCGCTAACGTGAAGGTGAAAAAGCACCTGAAAAAAGTGAAAACTTCAGGCCCCTGTATATTGATAACCGGTCGATAAATATACCTATGGTACAACTGATCGTCGCAGTTAAATTGAACCATAGTGTAACCGATACTGAAATGTACTTTTACAAGATTATGATAAATTCACTACGTATAAATTAATACACTGCACAACGGAAGTGTAAAAAAAAACAGAAAGACGTGAAATTTACTAGAATGTAGTAATTTCGGCTATTCTGACGTTCAATATGTGGCATTCGAGACAAAGTTATTAGAGTCATATGTGCGTTATATAAAAAAATGTATAGGTGTTGCTAAATTTTTTTTTTTTTTTTGTAAATGATAAACGAATTGTGAGGTTATGTTCCTTATGCAAATTTTTTAATTTTACACTGACAGTTGACTTTCTAACTAAGTGGTGAAATTCAACCGTCCTGAAATTTAAGTTATGGTAATTTTGCTGTCTCCGTGTAATTTTACTGCGTCGTGTTATTTTTACAACGTTTCGATAAAACTACCACGGCAATCAGTGGTATTTTTCTGTAACATGACCGCCATGGTAATTTTCAACAAGATTTTTTACAGTATATACTTTGGCCAAGTTTCAACCCGATACAAAAAAAACCATAATTTTATGTTGGAAAACTTGACGTACTCTGTGCCGTATAAAATGAACCATGTTTTGAGTTTTTACCCAAAATAGCAACTTCGGATGTAGTGACGGAAAACTTGTGGGACTTTGAAGTGATTTTTAAAATCCTTAACTCCAAAATATTGAATCGTATTCTTGAATATTATAATATAAATTATATTATATAATATTGAAGTTATATTATCGGTTAATCTCAAACATTAAAAAATATAGTTGATATATTTTAACCATTTTTCTTCATTTTGAATTTGTAGTTTGGGAGACATGGGCGACAAGATATTTTGCCGACTTTTTTGTTTATGTTTTCTACAAAAAGTCTTATAAGATTTAAAAAAGTTGCAAATGACTGGGACTTAAAGTGGTCAACTTTTTGAAAACTGCCCTTACGATTATTTAAGATAACATTTTTAAAACTACCGTACATGGAAAGTGACGAAGGCGCGCGCGTATCTTTTTAGTGATGCAAAGTAGCGATTCCTAATGTCACCTTAAAGATTGAATTTATAACCCAGAGTAGCCACATTGATTGATCCTCGCAATTCAAATAGATTTTCCTACTTGAGACTCGAAGAAACGGGACAAGATCTCGTTACGAAGACAATATTGCTTCAAAATGAAGTCGTAGATTATAGTTAATTACACGTACAAATCACCTACGCGCACGTGCATCACATACTATTTTTTAGACACCTGTCATGAGAAGTTCCTTCTCAAAATGACGAAATTGAAGAGTGAGACGGCACAGTGAATAAGAAAAAAACTGGGATAAAGCACAATGAGGTCGAGGGGTGGAGCCCCCGCGGGGGGTTAGGCGGGGGGGGGGGGGCGAAAGGAAAAACAACCTACTAAAAAGTTTCACATTAGCGCTACAATTTGGTCAACGTTACATTCTCAGTCGCTTCGAGAATTTCGGGCGGAACATCTGTTGTCAGAGCCCTACGGCGAATGTGAATGCTGTTTTGTGATTGGCCATCAATAGTTTGCGAATATCCTATGCGTTTTTCTTCGCACACTCGAACCAGTGTGCGAATAAAATCTCCCAGAAAATGCGTGAATCGGGCACTTTGCGCAGGCTGCGCAGCCACGTCAAGTCGAACTTCGCATGCAGGTGTTTCCAAATTTTAGTTTTAAGTCCTCTAAAATAAGCAACCATTATTTTCCCTATTCATGACACATGACAAATTCTCTTTTAGTGTTTAAAATTTAACATATTCAAATCTCATATGATTTCAAGTGATACTCAAAGTAATGGGAAATTTGTATACATTTTTTTAAACGTTTTATTTAAAAGTTTATGATCTAAACACATGGTTAAGACGCCAAATCGTTTAATATTAAGTACTTATAGCTTATTTAAAATTGGTTGAAAATACCGAATAGAAATATCGAATAAAGTATCGATACAGAGAAAATTAAATGTGTCTTGTGATTTTTTTAAAATACTGAATAACCAATCACTAGCAAGGACAGCCCGTATAACTGACGTCACATCAATAATAAAATCTCCCATTCGCGCAAGTTTTTTTCAACTATTAAAAATTAAATAAAAAAATATTTAAACCTAATATCGATTTATTTCTCGTAAAAAGAAACTCAGTTTAACGTCTTATACAAGGGGCAATCATTATTTTCCGTATTCAAGTCTCATGCAAATTTTCTATTGCATAAGTTTTTCTACAATGAATATAAAGAATTCTTTTAATGGTAATGCCATGTAAGATTGCAATAAGAAATTAAACAAAATGTCATACCTTTGTTTCATCAATCCTATGGTCCGAATTCTACTGCTACGCCGAACTCCAGAACTGTTGGATCCGCTTTCCGAACCCGTCGTATCCGTACTTCCGCTTCGACTTCTGAATCCGCTTTTCTTTTCCGCCTCATTCAGACTACTTACATTTTTAGCATCGGAGCCAAGTTCGGGCAACTTATAGCTATTTGCTGACAATAAAGTATCACTACTGTTCTCGCTACTGCTAGACAACTTAACATCTTCAAAGTCCGGCTTCCTATCAATCTCGTTGTGTCTGGAATGTTCCTCAATATTCTGTGAGCGATCTGTCTTCTTAAGCATACATTCATTGCCAAACTCTTGATTTTCTCTTAACTTACGGATATATCTAACTTCATTATTTTTTGAATCTAAAGAATCATCCAGATCTACATTCTTTGTATCATTTTCTTTAACTGAATTAGAATTAGATTGATCTTCCATGTTTAGTTGTTCAATCTTATCTAAAGAATTTGTTTCATCATCATGCGATAAAAGCAACATTTTCTTCGTGAAGATCGTCGAATTTTCTATGCAACTTTCCACACTACATGACGCAGTCAACCCTCCTGGTTCTTCTGAACTGTCTCTACTTATCTCTGTACTTTCTTTGAATTCACAATCATTCCTGAGCGAGTTTGCGTCACTCATTTCTTCAAAAGAATCAGCTCGTGAACACGCTTCATGGATTGAAAGAGAATAAACATTCACCACCCCTTCATCTTTATTGCTCAAACTAAAATCGGTTTTACTAGTTTTGGAAAAACTGCAATTGCTAAGAATAACATCTTGCGTTTCTTCATGTTGTGCAATACTCTCAGTCTCGGACGAAAGTGGCTTTTTATCATTTGTTACTCTGCTACTTCTTTTTATTTCAGGACTGTTGGATTCAGTCATCCTCAAACTACTAACACCTTCTTCGATGCTCTGAAAAACATTTGAATTTTCGTATTCCTCTTGTGGGGGAGTTTCCATTTCAGAGGCCATTAACATCGACTCAGTTCCGTCGTCATTCTGTATCACAGTAAACTCGACCACATGTTTGCCGTCGGAGTCTGGCTCGTTAACTAGTAACACTTGTTCGACAACTACGCTGTTCTGTTGCACGTCCACGTCCTCTGTCACTTCTTCGACATCCATTTCCTCGCAAATTATTGTCTCCTCGATCACATCCCCTGACCACACTTCATTAGACGTATTGTCACCAGGAGACTCGTGATTTAGGTTCGAAAGACAAATAACCACGTCTGCAAGACTTTCTTTCTTTAACGGGAGAATTGAATTCTCTATCTTAGTGTGAATATCAGTCTCTCCCTTCAAGGATACGATCGACTCAGCACCCGTTTTATCACAATTTATGGCGCGGCGAAATCTATTGATCTTCTTTTGAACAGCAGGAATGGTCTCTAAAGGTTGCAGCTCTTCTGTTTCCTCGTGACCATCCTTAGAGTCATCTGAGTTATTCGAGCTCGTTTGCACAGCGTTGCCATTCACCTTTTGTTCTTGTTGCTGCTTTTTTGCTATTTGTCTACTAGATTTCCGGACAGCTACAAATTTCTGCGGAGACTTCATACTTGTTTTCGCTTCATTTTTTCGTCGACGAGCCATAACGTGAGTGTACAATTACACACTTTCTGATCTGAAAATTATAATTAAAAGTACTTTAATAACTGCAAAAGGGTAACGTTTTACATAAGCAGAGATCGTGAGATGTTGACAGATAAGTTCTTGACAGTAAGGTATATGGTTGATTCTCCACAGACAGGGAACTTTTGGCAAGGGCAACTTTTTTTGGAAAAATTTTTTCAAAATTTTTTTTTTCATAATGGTTAGATTCATTGGCCTTTAAGAAAGGGGCCCTATAAATTATTCACGCTTATTTCTCACTTGGAGGACCTGAAGCACATGAACACGTTTTAAATTTTTGATTTCGCGAGTGATTTACTGTGATTGTATGTAAAGTAAAACAATGCTGTAAAATATTCACACATTGAACATAAAATGGCAGGGAAAAATAGTTTTCTTTAAAAAATTCAAAGTTTTTCCAAAATTTTATATTTTTTCAGATTTGAAATTTTTTTTCAGATTAGATTTTCCTTACATTTCTCTTACATTTATTAACCCTCTAATCGCTTTATTTTTTGTGTGCAGTACTTGTAGGTACAAATATTCTAATTCTCGATTTACGTTAATTTTCAATAAAATCATTTGGAAGAGGGGTTCGATTAGCTCCATTTGTCCCTGACAGCGAAAAACAGGTTATGGTATCCGACGTTACGGTAACCGAAAACCATACAAAATTACTTTTTAAGCTTTGAAAACAAAAGTAATTAATAAATCCTCCTGACAAAAACTCCTTTATTATTTGCTACACGGAATTGTCATCTTTTCATTGATATTTATTACGAAATATGAAAGTTCTTATCAGGTACGGTATCCGATACCAATAAAAATACGCTACATTTTCGTTATGAAGGTTTGACAAATAAGTAGTGTGACGTTTGCTCGAGATATTGTGAGAAGATAAGAGTTTAAAAATAATCAAAAGTTGATGAAAGGTATGGGAGATTCGTTTACCGTAACCATCGAAAACAATTAGGGAGACACGTGTATAATTAAATTTTCTCTTCTAATATATCAAACAAATTAAAATATTTTTTATGACTTTGATAGCTTTTGAGTCAAGCTTTCGAACTATCAATTATAATTTCAAAGATAATTCACTATGTATTAAATACACGTCTCTAAACTTGGCGCCGTGTACGTAGAGACATTCCAAAAAGGCATTTTTCGAGTATTTGGAGGCATTTTGCTAAGATATACGATGATGTGATTTGATTTTTCTTTACGGAGGTCTTGCATGATCCTAAAATGAAGAAGTTAGACAAGTTTCATGAAGAAACACTACTTAGTTTAGTTACTAGAGATCCGAGACAGAAAAGTGCCCTGTATGTGGAGAATCACCCATATACTATACTTATAAATGATAAACTATATAATACATTATTTTTACATGTATTATAATTATTATATCATTTATAATTATTATAACTATAATTATAAATATATGTATACATAATAATTTTAGTTTCAAAAGTAAGAGAGCCAAACATTGTAAGAAATTAGGATGCAGAATATATATATATTAAAGCAGGGTGGCCCAAAAAACATCAACTCTTCAAGAATTATGACGCACCGCGATATTTCTTTTGTAATATTGAAAAATGTTTACTGTATAAACTTCAGCCGCCAATCGGACTATGCGGAGTGCTCTTGAAATGTGACTAAAGCTTTAATAGAGAATATATCTTGAATGAATCACACCTTTCAGTGTAACCTCATGTCCCGTCGATATAATCAATTTCTAACAGAGAATTATTGCTTTGTCATGAGTTTGAAAATTCTCGAGAACTTTAAAACCGGGCGATATTACCGCAAATTTGACCGGAAATCTTATCGCACCAAAGAATTTCAAGATTTTTAATGATTTTAAGTAGTCTTTTCCTAGTTTGTAATAAATAAGATATACTAAACGAATAAATCTCGTTGTTTCTGTTATCATCTTTTAATAATTTGGTTGTAGAATTATTAAATTGTACGTAAATACTTATGTATTCAGTAAATTTTACACTAATTGGTGTCTAAATTATGATCCAAAGTACATTAATATGAAGGTTTAAAAGGTATTTGGCAGGCTTAGAAAATCAAAATCATTCAGGAAGTTTTTCAAAATGTGCAAAAGTTGTCTGTATATTCTAAAAAAATTTCGAACTCACTATAGAGGTGTATTTTGACACGTTGATTAGGAATATAATAGTGAGAATACAAATAATGTAGAAAGTACAATTATAAAACATAATAAAGAATGAAATTTCAAATTTTAAATAAAAGTAAGAGAAGGATTGTCTCATAAAAGGAGGCCCTCAATTTATAAATCTATATCAAGCAATAAATATTGATAACAGCGAAGAAAACGGAAGGTCAATAAGGAAAACAGAAAAACAAACATACCTGGTACAAGTTAAAAATCGAAGTCAATCGAAGTCAAAGTAAAAATCCAAGAGAAAGTTAAACACATTATTTAACAATAAATAAATATTAAGAGAAAACGAATAAAAATATAAATAAGTAAGGGCGAAAGCCCGACATCCTGCTTGGAACGTAAAGACGAGTGACTGAGCAACTGAAGGAAATTACGAGAATTCAAACAAGAAATAGCTAGCATCACATGCCAGCACAACCAGCAGTAAAAGGAAGGAAATTACGAGAATTCGAACAAGAAATAGCTAGCATCACATGCTAGCAAAACCAATAGTAAGAGAAAACTTTAAAGGGCCCGAGCCAGTTGTAGGCATTTCCAGTAGGTTAGACACAAAAGAAATCAACAGTTGGCTGACCGAGGAACATCAGAATGAGTGGGAATTGGCCACTGGCTGCAGACAGGCCTAAACACTCTTGGGTTTAAATATAAAGCTTAATCGAGCGAAGCAAATACTTAAGCTCGGAAGGAACGAAGTCGAAGTTCTGACAGCCATGTTTATAGGGCATGGAAATCTCGGCTTTCACAGATATAAGACAGGGCTCGCAGAAAATCCCCTCTGTCGTCTGTACGTTTGTACGGGCTTTGGGTCACGCTTAGTCTTACGAGGGGATGCAACAGGATCACCGAAGCATCAGATGTTAATCTCTGGAATCTGAACTGTTTAGTTACGAGAAGGCGGTCTCCCTGCTTGGCGACAATAGAAGTAACGATACTGCAGTACGTCTGAGTAAAACTCGCGAGCGTATTGCACAGCTTCAGTTCAAAATTGTAACGGCGAAACGGCATGCATCAAATATTAAGTGTGTGTTAGCTACATAACATCAAATAAAAAATGCACTCCAAAAGTGAGGGCACATGCTCGGAACTTAAGGAAAGCAAATCACCCGCTAAACAAGTGTAAACTGTTGACCATCAAGCAGCACTAGACGCGAAGAATAAAATCTCTTTTGACAGCGAAACAGCGCCTTGAACGACGAGTTAAGTGGATTCAGGGAAATTCCACCTTTTCTACTCATCCTTACCGTCTGTTCAATAAAACGACACGTGCCGTTAAAAATCCGCTTATCAGTCCAGAGAAAGAGTGTCAACTAATTACTGCTGAAGCAGTAAAGAAAGTTATCGCTAGAACAAAGAACTTTTCAGCGGCAGGGCCGGATAAAATCAACAACTTTTGGTGGAAGAAGTTTACTTCTACGCACCAACATGTAGCTCGTATATTTACTACTTTCTTAAACGGAGAACAACCCGTCTCGCAGTGGCTAGTGGAAGGACGCACGGTATTGATCGCTAAGACCGGAGATTTGTCAAGTCCAAAGAACTACCGACACATAGCTTGTTTAAACACCAGCTACAAGCTATTCACTGGCATCCTCAAAGAGAGGATATTAACATCTGTCGAGCCAGTATGGAGTGTAATAGTTAAACAACGTGGATGCAAGAGAGGGCTGGCAGGTTGCAGGGAGAACCTGTTAATAGACAAGTGTATTTCCCAGGATTCGATCAGGTATCGACGCAATCTGTCCATGACTTGGATTGACTACCGTAAGGCATTCCATAACACGAACCATGAGCTACTTATTAAGCTCCTTGAGTGCCTGGAGGTGCATCCAAAAATAGTGAGATGCATAAAAGAGCTTATGCTCTTGTGGCGGACATTTGTCATAACATCTGACAAAGGACAAGTGACTACAAGCTATATCAAGGAGACTCTCTAAGCCCGATACTTTTCTGCATCTCCCTCTTTCCTCTATCTATTGTGCTCCGAGGAAAAAGCTCTCGACACCTATGTGGCCCACCGAATAGAAGAGAATATAAGGTCAACCACATTTAATGCATGGACGAGCTTAAACTCTTTTCTTCCTCGGAAGAGGACTTTAACATCCTTGTGGAGCCGGTAAATAGGTACTCTAAAGCGATTGGCATGAGCTTCGTGACTGGACAAGTGTGCCTGCGTCCACCTACACCAAGGAAGACTAGAAACTACATCATCGAGTGACGATCACGATTTTCAACTCATAGGCGGAAATACCATTCAACATCTTGATATTGGAGAAACATATACATATCTTGGAATACCGCAAGCGGAAACCCAAAATGTGCGTGTGTTAGAAACGGCCCTTGGAAAAACGTATCGCCAAATTCTCAGAAAAATTTGGGCTTCCGAATTATCTGGAAAGAATAACATCCAGGCGACCAATATGCTGGCCGTTCCTATACTGCTCTACACGTTTGGTGCAGTAAAATGGAACGTCGATGAGTTGAAGCAACTTGACCGAAGCACACGCAAGATGATGACAATCCATCGAAGTCTTCATCCTAGATCTTCCGTACCTCGAATATACCTCCCTCGAGATAAAGGGTGAAGAGGTTTGCTGAGCTTAGAGTGTTCTCATCGCAGAACGGTTCTGACTACAGCCTGCACAGTTCTAAATAGCACAGATTCTCTTATGCGACTAGTACATCAACATGAAGTCGTCAACGCTGCGGCGTTTCTATACCATGCCACAGAGGAGCTTGGTCTCCCATTTGATTCCAGCGACACTACACATGGCCTAGCATCACTAACACCTTTGGTGATCAAAAGTCGTGTACAGGAAGCAGAACATACCCTTCTACTAAGAGAACATGCTGACAAGCCCCTTCATGGTAAATTCTACGGCATTATACGTAGAGAAGAGCTCTCGATGGATCTGTCCAACATGTTTCTCAAGTCTTCTGGATTAAAATCGAAGACTGAGGGACTTCTTTTTGACTGCCAAGACGACGTTATAGACACCTTAGTTTACCGCGAGCGCATAATGAATGTACTTGTAGGCGATACGAACTGTCGAGCGTGCAAGCAAGAGCCAGAAAGACTTGGACATGTTCTCAGTGGATGCTCAAAATATGCACGCTACGGGTACATAGAAAGACACAATGCGGCTCTTAAAGTGTTATATTACCATATTAGGCACTTCTAGGGGGTTGATCTATTTCCCCATCTTGCCAAACGCCCAGGGGGAACTCGAGCCCGTTGTGGAGAATTATCAGTGTAAGATCTACTGGAATTTCGCATTCTCCACCACACAACGTATCAGTGCTAGGAAGCCTGATATTGACCTTCAAGATTTGAAGAGCAAGATCATTTACGTTATTGAATTCTCGGCACCAGCCGATGGGAATATCACGGCAAAGGAGGAAGGAAAACGGGCGAAATATCAAACACTTCTTTTCGAGCTGAGCTGTACCAAGACTACAAAGTCTATCTTGTAGTTCTCATAATCGCCTGTCTTGGAGGTATGAAAGCTTCATTTATTAGCCAACTACACAAGATTCCGGCTTGTCAGCGTCAGGCTCGTTCCATCGCGAACCGGATGCAAAAGGCTGTTCTTCTGGGATCACTTCATCTGGTCCGTCAAGACTGTTTCTCATAACATTCTGCAAAGATTGTTAGCTCTAAAAAAGTATCCAGAGGTGAAAACTTCATCTCCAACTGTCCCGTCTGCCGCGTAAGGTCATCCGCGGCTAGAGACCTGACTCCAAGGAACAGTATTGGCGGACGTTATCTCGCGTAAATTTCCCGCTATTCCTTACCTTATAGGACAGAAGAAGCAGAAGCGGATGACGTACACGTTCCAGTTGCGTCGGGATTGGTTGCTTTAAGGAAGCATGATCGTAGCTTCCAGAGCCTACAACTTCTCATAATAATAATAATAAATTTTGATCGTAAATTATAAAATTTAATTATAAGTTAATTAATAAGGAGCCTCGGCGGCTCAGTTGGTTAGACGCTCGGACTTCACCTTAGAGGTCCGGGGTTCGATCCCTGAGCCGGTACCTCTTGAAATTTTTCTATATACCTTTACCGAATTTCTGGTGGTTTGGGTCCTACCTTACGCTGTAGGTCCCACAATCATGCACTTGACTGCAACTCAGTCCGTGAATGATGGAGTGAAAACCAGGCTTTGCCCAATATGTCAAGGCACACGCTCTTATCATATCACTTGATTGCATTATAATGATGCGTCCGCAACTGCTAATATATACCGGGAAAGCCCCGTGCATGCTATTCAAAAAATTAAAAAATCCAACTCTAACCAAAAATGCCTTCGAGATATTGGGCTGTAACCATCTTAAGCCTGAGACATTAACTTCTGAGCGTTAATAATCATAATAATCGCTCTTTCGGCCATTGTTATATACTTTTCACACTCGACATTTCAGCATGTCTCGTTACAAGCGGAAAAGTGAACGCGGGATCACTGATTTCAAGGGTTTGGTTAAAGGCATCAAAGAAGTGAACAAAAACAATTAAACAAATAAATATTTACTAAAAGGTTCAATGAAGTTTTTTTTGAAAATTTTTATTATTGACGTGAATAAAGGCAAAAACATAATTTTTTAGTTTCATCAAATACTGACCTTGAAAATCAAATTTGCGCGTACTTTCACTATCATATCCGTAATCCTTGTGTAAAAATTCAGGGGTATAGTGAGTTTCAAATTAATCGGAGGTATTCCCTTTTTAGAACTTTACCCACATTTTTGGTTGTTAACCAATTTTTTTAAACTGATTCAAAATTTGTTTGAAAATATTTTTGATTTTTTTTATCTTTCGAATTTTTCAATTTCTCTAAAACTTTCAAAAGTTCGTTATAAATGTGATTTTTACAATTTAAACTTATATCCTTAAAGTGACTTGGTATAAAAAGAGTTCCAGAACATTCTTATTGAAGAAAATATCAATGATAAATACTTTCTCAAGAAGTTTGAGAAGACTCTTTCGAAAAAAAGTACTTTTGAAACATTTTTTCTGTCTCCAGAAGCAAAAAAGGCGTTTTCTGTCTCTTTAATACGGCTTTGAACCTTTTAACAGCGCATACAATAAAAGGCTTCGGAGTTGTTATATTTCATCTTTCTCGTGTTATGATTCACACTTTTTTTTTAACAATACCATCTTTGTGAAAAGGATTTTCCCCATCAACAATTGTTTTTTTTAGGTTCATCCCATAGTTTTTCCCCTGTTCTCAGACGACTTACGAAAATTTAATCAGTTTTAAGACTTTGGAAACGTCATGTATTTTAAATATTTTATAGAAACTACTTATTTTTTTATGATTCGTCGCATGAGAGTTAATGTACTCCAAGTCCACTTTTTGAAATGTTTGAATTAATAGTATTTTCATTTTTAAAGCGTGGCAAAGAATGTTAAGATATTCGTTTTTTTATGATATTCAGCTTTCAAATCATAAAAATTTGGAAATACATACATAGTATGTGGAAATACATAGTATAATTAGCCTGGCCAAAATAAAAAGACGTCTATTTTTTTTTCTGCTGTAGTCATTTTTCAGCTCTCGACAAGCAACTCTTCCTCTCATGGAGTTCAACACGTAAAAATACAACTTCTTTTTTTAATTCAATTTTTCATAAGAAGTTATAAACCAATTTTTTCATTCTGGAAGTTATTTATTCTCCGAGATTTCAAGATGGATTTTGTCAACTTTTCATATTTCGGAAATGTTATGTAACAATTTTATAACAGGGAGAATTCTACAAAAATTGGAATATTTGCTGACTTATCTCACGCTTTGATTAAGTTTGTGTATAGTGAAATTTGTAAAGTATACACTGGAACCTGGATTCATACACGGCTTCGAGCATAGCTTGCAGTAGTCTTCATCATATGTGACCGTCAGCGAAGGAAGGGACCTAATGCGTCAAAGCTGAACTTTACAGGACGGGCGATCGTAGCAGAGCCCGCAAGCCAGCATTTGAGTAGTGGGGATGCGTCTAAGAAAAGCACCCCCTCCACTTACCACTACACTTTTAGGCAAGAGCCAGTGGAGCTCACGGACACGTCGCGTCCAGCTGTAGTGTTAAGTGGTCGGGCTGGCTTTCGTAGGCCACCACGGGGGTGAAGCCAGCATAGGAACTTCCGGTAACAAATCTGACTTCCGGCCCAGTTCCATCTGGGGTCCTTTCTAGGGATTTTAAAAACGTTCAGTTTGCGAAAATGAAGTGACTTTTGAAATCGTTAGTATGGTAGCACTGAAAGTGACGCCACGAGTTACCGCGAGTAACTGCCAACGTGCAGTTGAAAACTGACGGTATTTTTTACTCTAATTGTTAGTAAACATAATCGTGAAATATTAACGATAGCATGTGCCTTGTGCCAGGTCTCACGACTTTACAATTTGAAATGCCGGTTGTGAGGAACGTAACATAACCTCTAAATGTGTTACTGGTGTTACTGTTTTATGAAGTGTTTTTGCAAACGAGAACCCCGAGAACCCTTATGATACTTCTTTCAATCCACGGAAAATTGAAAGTAAGGTTCACCAATCATGCAGTGGCAAAAGTTCTTCGATACCGTCAACAATAAAATGAGAAATTCTCGTATGCCGTACGACATGAAGGCGAAGAAAAATAGCGATAACGAATTGATTACAATTTCATCATTTTCTCTATTTTCCGTAAATGGAGGAGCAAAAATTTCGGTTTCATTGTGTTGCGCAATATGTCGTGTATCAGACAATTTAAGCGACGCATTTTGGCATTGTTTTGAAGCGGCTGAATACAAAACTGGGAAAATAAGGGTTCGGGGATTAGTATTGATGTCTTGTTTATCGATATTTAGAGATTTTTCTAAGTAAAAAGGGGTTTTATTTTCATTTAAATAAATGACAAGGATGCTTCGGGACAAGGATTGCACGGAATTTTTTATTTATTTCAGTCATTTAATAGAATTTGAAGAATTTGAAATATTGTAGGGTATTTTAAAAGATTCCAATTGATTTGAGGGTTAGGTTTGAAAGCAGCTTTAAGCTGTACCTCGCCCTTTGGGTTCTTATGTTAACTCTGTCTGCCATGTACATATCCTTCTTGTTACGAACTCAATAAAGATTATGAGAAGTTGTAGGCTCCGGAAGCTTCGATCATGATTCCTTAAAGAAACCAATCCCAAAGCTACTGGAACGTGTACGTCATCCGCTTCTGCTCCTTCTGTCCTAGAAGGTAAGCAAGAGCGGGAAATTTACGCGTGATAACATCGGGCAACACTGTTCCCTGGAGTCAGGTCTCTAGCCGCGGATGACCTTACGCGGCAGACAAGACAGTTGGAGATGAAGGTTTCACCACTGGATACTTTTTTAGAGCTACCAATCTTTGTAGAATTTAAGAGGAACAGTGTTGACGGACCAGATGGAGTTATCCCAGGAGAACAGCCTTTTGCATCCGGTTCGCGATGAAATGAGCCTGACGCTGGCAAGCCGGAATCTTGTTGAGTTGGCTAATAAATGAAGCTTTCATACCTCCAAGGCAGCCGATTATGAGAATTATAAGATGGACTTTGTAGCCTTGGTACAGCTTACTCAGCTCGAAAAGAAGTGCTTGATATTTCGCCTGTTTTTCTCCCTCCTTTGCCGTGATATTACCATCGGCTGGTGCCGAGAATTCAATCACGTAAATGATCTTGTTCTTCAGATCTTGGAGGACAATGTCAGGCTTCGTAGCACTGATACGTTGAGTGGTGGAGAATGAGAAATTCCAGTAGATTTTACACTGATCATTCTCCACGACTGACTCGAGTTCCCCCTGGGCGTATGGCAAGACGGGCAATAGATCAACACCATAGAAATGCCTAAGATGGTAATATATCACTTTTAGAGCTGCATTGTGTCTCTCTATGTACGCGCAGCGTGCATATTTAGAGCATCCACTGAGAACATGTCCAAGTGTTTCGGGCTCTAGCTTGCACGCTCGGCAGTTGGTATCGCGTACAGGTATATTCATTATGCGCTCGCGGTAAACTAAGGTGTCTATGACGCCGTCTTGACAGGCAAAAAGAAATCCCTCGGTCTCCGATCTCAATCCAGCAGACTTGAGAAGCATGTTGGTCAGACCCATCGAGAGCTCTTCTCTACGTAGGATGCCGTAGAACTTACCACGGAGGGGTTTCTCAGCATGTTCTCTTAGTAGAAGCGTATGTTCTGCTTCCTGTATACGACTTTTGAGCACCAGAGGTGTTAGTGATGCTAGGCCATGTGTAATGTCGCTAAAATCAAATGGGAGGTCAAGCTCCTCTGCGGCCCTATCTGCTGCATGGTATAGAAACACCGCAGCATTGGCGACTTCATGTTGATGTACGAGTCGCATAAGGGAATCCGTGCTTTTTAGAACTGAACAGGCTGTAGCCAGAACCGTTCTTCGATGAAGACACTCTAAGCTTAGCAATCCTCTACCCCCTTTATCGCGAGGGAGATATATTCGAGGTACGGAAGATCTAGGATGAAGACTTCGTTGAATTGTCATCATCTTGCGTGTGCTTCGATCAAGTTGTTTTAACTCATCGACGTTCCATTTTACTGCACCAAACGTGTAGAGCAGTATAGGAACGGCCAGCATATTGGTCGCCTGGATCTTATTCTTTCCAGATAATTCGGAAGCCCAAATTTTTCTGAGAATTTGCCGATACCTTTTTCCAAGGGCCGTTTTCAAGTTATGCACATTTTGGGTTTCCGCTTGCGGTATTCCAAGATATGTATATGTTTCTCCAATACCAAGATGTTGAATGGTATTTCCGCCTATGAGTTGAACATCCTGATCGTCACTGGATGATGTAGTTTCTAGTCTTCCTTGGTGTAGGTGGACGCAGGCACACTTGTCCAGTCCGAAGCTCATGCCAATCGCTTTAGAATACCTATTTACCGCATCTACAAGGATGTTAAGGTCCTTTTTTGAGGAAGCAAAGAGTTTAAGGTCGTCCATGTATAAAAGGTGGTTGACCTTATATTCTCTTCTGCTCGGCGGGCCACATAGGTATCCAGAGCTTTTGCCTCGGAGCACAATAGATAGAGGCAAGAGGGAAATGCAGAAAAGTATCGGACTTAGAGAGTCTCCTTGAAAGACCCCCCTCTTATATGTGACAAAGCTTGTAGTCTCTTGTCTTTTGTCAGATGTTATGACAAATCTTGTCCGCCACAAGAGCATAAGCTCTTCTATGCATCTCACTATTTTTGGATGCACCTCCATGCACTCAAGGAGCTTGATAAGAAGCTCATGGTTCGTGTTATCGAATGCCTTACGGTAATCAATCCAAGCCATGGACAGATTGCGTCGATACCTGATCGAGTCCTGGGTAATACACCTATCTATTAACAGGTTCTCCCTGCAACCTGCCAGCCCTCTCTTGCATCCACGTTGTTCGACTATTGCACTCCATACCGGCTCGATAGATGTCAATATCCTCTCTTTGAGGATGCCAGTGAATAGCTTGTAGCTGGTGTTTAAACAAGCTATGGGCCTGTAGTTCTTCGGACTTGACAAATCTCCGACCTTAGGGATCAATACCGTGCGTCCTTCCACTAGCCACTGCGGGACGGCTTGTTCTCCGTTTAAGAAAGTAGTAAATATACGAGCTAGATGTTGGTGCGTAGAAGTAAACTTCTTCCACCAAAAGTTGTTGATTTTATCTGGCCCTGGCGCCGAAAAGTTCTTAGTTCTAGCGATAACTTTCTTCACTTCTTCAGCAGTAATTAGTGGACACTCTTCCTCTGGATCTTGTAACCTTTGCCTTTGGCAAAAGTTACGAAAGAGTGATATATCGGAAGCGTCTTCATTTAGCTGATAAGTATCTCCATATACTTGCTCCCAGAAGATTTGAATCTCTTCTCGACTAGGCGGATTTTTAACTACACATGACGCTTTATTGAACAGACGGGAAGGATTAGTAGAGAAGGTGGAATTTTCCTGAATCCACTGAACTCGCCGTTCAAGGCGCTGTTTCGCGGTTGAAAGAGATCTTACTTTTTGCGTCCAGTGCTGCTTGATGGTCGACAGTTTACACTTGTTCAGCGTGTGATTTGCTTTCCTCAAGTTTCGAGCAAGTGCCCTAACTTTTGGAGTGAACTTTTTATTTGCTGTTATGTAGCTAATCACGCACTGAACATTTGATGCATGCCGTCTCGCCGTTTCAATTTTGAACTGAAGCTGTGCAATACGCTCGCATGTCTTACTCAGACGTACCGAAGTTTCGTTACTTCTATCGTCGCTAAGCAGGGAGACCGCCTTCTCGTAAACTACACAGTTCAGATTCCAGAGATTAACATCTTCGGGGAGCAAATCGCGGAGGGCAGTATTAGCTTCAGCTAATTTGTCCATCCTGAGGAAGACTTTTTGGTGGATAGATCTCCTACTTCTCATGTTGACATTATCGGCTATCTGCAAAGGTGGTCTTGCTGGAACGGGTGGAATGTTCGCTGGAGGATGTTGCTCCTCTTCCTGTTGATAAACAGCTTCACATCCGTTTTTTCGCAAGAAGGATACCTGATCTCTCAAATACTGAGGCGTTTTATGAGCATATTCCGGGTGCATATTGCCCCAACGGTCATGCAACCTCTTCATGAATCCTCTCCGCGCCGGTGAGCTTCTTTGCCAACAGGTAAGAAGGTCCCTCCTGAGTTGGTCCGACCATTTAAATCGATGTTCTCGCGTTTGTCCGGGGTCATTGCTTGGTCGTCGCCTCGGTTCGTTCCTATTGCCACTCCCAACTGAACCATGGCCTCCATTCGAGAGAGGCCTATTGTGGGTGGCACTGCGCGATACTTGTGTCGTAACCGCATAATTCGTTGCATTGGGGAGTTAGCCCAAAGCAACGCGGCTGACTGCAAGAGCAGGAGCTCTCGGGCGATGGGGTCGCCACATCCCTACGATTTATTATTATTATTATTATTATTTGCAATGAATTTCAATAGAAATATTGTTTTTGTTTATTTGATAAATAAAAAGTAAATTATTGTTGAAGTCGTAAATGAGCAGGGTGCCCACCAGTTCCCTTTTCCTCTTTTCCCTGAGTTTTCCCTATCTTTTACTGTTTTTCCCTGTGTCCGGGTGCACGGCGTAAAAGAAGCTCAAAAAAGGGGAAATAGGGTGATTTTCTCACGAAAAAGGGGAAAATAAGGGAAAAATTAAACATTTATTTTTATATGACGAAAAGAACAATCTTTTTATAAGCAATGTTATATTTTTAAATAATTTTCAATGATTTTTCAATGATTTCTGCCATTAAAGAATTTATTTTTGAAAATTTGATATACTCAGGTCGTTGGTAATCCATTCACAGTGATATAAAGAAATCCGAGAATAAAATAAATTTAGATGAATACACGATTTTGATATTTTTAACATCGTTCTCATAAATATTTATTTCCAGGATTTGTCATTTCTTTCTTACTCTAACTAATACTTACAATGTAAATTTAAGACTAAACTCTTTAGTACAGCGAAGTAAAAATGTTAAAATTAATCGAATCGTTTGAGCTGAGGGATAACAATTTGTGGCCCAACATCCAAAACAAGTATAAATTTTTTTTTTGAAATCGGTTAATATCTTGTTCTGTTTTTTTAAATTTACAATTAAAAATTTTAAGAATTAAAACAAATTTGCCTCCTTTACAATTTTTTGAAAATGTACAAAAACATGTTTTTTGGATTGCTTCAAACCTGAAATTTCTTCACCTTGAACCAAAGAAACATGTTATCATTTTTTATTAATGCGGGAAACATTTTTTTCGAGGTGTATATAACGTTCCAAAATCCCCAAAAAAATGAAATCCCAAAAATCCTAAAGCACGACAAAATGTTTCTCCTAGAGAGCAAAGAGGTAAAATGTTTCTTTGGTTCAAGCTGAATAAATTTCAGGTTTGATATATTCAACTTTTTTTTCAATTATGACTCAATAAAAAAAAACATGTTTTCTCCACATTTTCAAACAAATTGTTACTGCGCAAAAAATTCATTTTTTCGTAATTTTGTATTATTGTTCACTAGTAAAAGCAATACATATAACAAATTCGTCATAATTTTTGAACCAATAGGAAATATTTTGAATTTGAAATCGTTAAATTTTACTGATTAAAATTTGTTTCTTCATTTTTGTCGAATGCCAACCCACAAGTTTTTTCTCCTCAGATTCAACGATTTGATTTGTTTTCGAATTTAACTCCGCCCTGCTCTTTAGTGCTCTTAAAGTCAAATTAAAACTTGCTCAAGTTAGAACATTTAACACTGCAGTTGATGAATTTAAAATATTCCATTTTTTAATCAAGTATGCATGTAAAGTGTCCACCTTCCAATACTTATTCAAAAAGTATTGTATGTTTTGTATTGTTATTGGTACCTTCCTTATTCATGAATAATCTATTCAAGTGTTATACTTGCTTTAATAATTATTCAATAGTGGGTACACTTACTAATTTATTTTACTAACTAAGAAAAAAGGGGGAAGACTGCACCCTGCTGTCTCTTTTAAAGCCCATTTTTCGCAATGTTAATGGTAAATCGAGATATTTTGAGTGATGAAAACAAAATTTCGGCTATTATTTTAGGAAGAAAAGGCATCTGGAGGAATAATAGTACAGGACAGAGATTTAAAAAATTTTAATCATACAATCTTTCGTTTCTCATTCAGTCAAATCAAAGCTATTTTAGATGGGTAAACATTTTAAGAATCTCATTTCTTCTTTAGTTTCTTGATCTTTGATTCATCTTGGTTTCTTTTTTAACCAAGAGCTCGGAGCTTACTTAAGTTCTAAAAATTATTGTTGCGGGCTGAAGATGGAGCTAAGAAACAACTCTAAGCGCAACGGTTGTTGATTTTCCCTGTGTTTTCCCTGTGACTCCCTCATAAAAAAAAACCCTGTGTTTTCCCTATTTTTCCAGAAAGTGGGCACCCTGATTAGGTATATAATTATCTTCAAACTTACTGTTTTTGAGAAAAACTTTTGTTGTTCTTTTTCCACATCTAATAGAAGTGCAAATAATAACAATTTGAAGCTTTAGTCAGGGAAAGTCAGTCACTTTTCAGTCATTTTTTAAAGATAACGTCAATATAGTATCTTTTTAAAATGAAAAAATCACTTATTTCACTGTTCTTTCAAAAAGTTAACATATGAGTTACAATTTCAAAGGATTTAAAATATTTCTGGGTATTTTTTTAAAAATTACAAGAAATTTTCAAACAAAAATTCAAATGTCAAGGTATTTCAAAATTTTTTGAATGATTTGAAATATTTCAGGGTATTTTAAAAGATTCAAGGCAATGTTTAATTTATTTCAATAATTTGAAGGGATTTCAAAGAATTTTATCGCATTTGAAAAATTCAAAGGAAATTGTAATTCATTTCAGTAATTTAATGGGATTTTAAAGTATTTGAAATATTCCCAGGGGTTTTAAAAGATTCCAAGAAATTTCTAATTGATTTCAACCATTTCAAAGGATTTCAAAGGATTT